>JAASGW010000434.1:0-25625 GCA_023334395.1 Phytopythium sindhum | reverse complement strand
TGAAACTTCCAGCCGTACACGTCGTGGTTATGGATAAACCATCGCGACGGATCGTCGTGCAAGCCGGCTGCTTCAATCAAGTTTAGAACCACAGAAGTCGGCGTGCCGCGCCACGCCTGACGCACCCAGCCGCACACTGTTTCAACCGCAGGCGGCCGTGGGTCCCCACCACGAATGTACTCCACTGTGTCCGATCGCTTCCACTCATCAATAAAGCGCGACAGGTTGTCCTTGAAGACCTTGTAGATTGCAATATCTCCCGCCTGTAGGTACGGCGTTAGTCGCCAGGAATGACACACGTGGCAATGTTGCGCTGCGAACATTCGCCTTGGTTTCCTTCGACACGTGGGCGCTCATGGAGTCCCATATGAGCGCCTTCCCGTCCACCACCATGACTGGCGGGAGCATCTTGTCTAGTCACTTGAGTAGCAGCTCTGTGTTCACCCATCCCCTGGGCTGGCGAGCCACCCACACAAAGTCCACGGTCGAGATAGTCGGCTCGCCTTGCTTGTGCTTCCAGATGACGAGCGGGGTCAGCTTGCGGCCAGTGGTAGTAATAGCGAGCATCACAGTGGCACGCATCGATGCAAACCCGGTCGAGCGCACAACGACGTGGCGGGCGCCAGAAACGTCGACAGTGATGTTGCAGGGGTCCTCGAAGAAGACGGCAGTCTCGTCCATAAGGATGGTGTGGTCGTCGTTGCACTGGGGCCATAGGTCACTTAGGTACCGCATGTAGTTATCGGCTCGTTGCACGAGCACGCCATCCGACAGCACCGTTAAGTTCGTCCGTCGACGAAGGGAGAGATCGTTGCGTTTCATAAACTTGGATACCCAGGCTGCGGAAGCTGCGAAAGTCGACTCATTGCTGTCCAACGACGCGTAGATCTGTAGCGTCGCCGACGCGATCCAATCGTGAGTGGCCTTCTCTTTTTGCAAGCGGCGGTCAATGATTGCGTCCAGCAGCAGCTCCTCTAGCGCACCGAGCATTGACTTCCGGCCCTCGCTCATCAGTCGCTTTTGCGCGGATTTGCGCTTATGATCTCGTCGCGGTTGCGCCACCACTTGCGAAAAGTTGCTGCGTCTACACTCCATCCTTGTTTGCGGAAGTGCACAGCAGTTCGACTTGGTACTCCGGCTCCGTGCTCCTCGATCCAGGTGATCGCCTCCTGCTTCTTGTACATGTCGATAGCTACACGGTGTTGCGCCATAGTAGATTGCGGACTGTCGCTTCAACCTGAAATGTCTGTGGATGAGGGGGCTTCTATTCGTAGAGGGTTTCTGTTTCTAGAAACAATTCGAAAAATCGAAATAGGTCTTCTAATAGTAGCAGGTCTTCTATTCATAAAACCCCGTTAATTATAAAATATGGATCACATGGAGATACGTGCCATAAAAGCCGTACACTATGCAATCTATTATTTACGTATCAAAGAGATTGGTTACAGCGTTTTTTATGGGATACGGAATAATCCAACAACTAATGATGTACTGATAGTAGCGTATATTTACAGCAATTCATAACTTTACGTTCGAATTGACGATCGTAAACTCGATTACCGGTACCATACAGTACATTGCGTATCATCGTTATTAGCGAAGTGCTTAGCGAAGCCAGCAGGGACAAAATGCACCATCACCTGTCAAGTCCACTCGGCTGCTAATGCCCCCCTGGGTTTACACCTCTTTCTCTCATGCCCACTCTCCCGATCCCATGGAGCGCGTCTCCTCATCCTGCTCCTCGCGCCAGCACCGCCTCGAGTCCATTCGGAGCCCCTGCTGCGCCCAATCAGTCGCCGAGGCTGCGAGTGCTTCGTCCCAGCGCCAGGGGAAGTGACGTGACGAGAGGCCCATCAGCCATAGGTCCCGCGCCCCCAGACTGTATGTCCGAGTGGTGCAGAGCGCCGACGAAAAAGAGCTCCTCGCGCCGGATCGATGCCACACACATGCTCAAAACTGTATGCAACGATGGCTGAACATGCAGAGACGCAGCAGCTGGACAAGCACAAGTACACGTAAAGCACCAGCACGAGCCCGGTCTATCTCGCTTTCTCCATGTGCCGCGTGCCGGTGTCCAGATTGGGTGGCTCGGCGGTACGGGCGTGGGCTCCCTGCCCGTGTGAGACAACGGCCGGTTCCCTCGTGTCACTTTTGCTTTCGCCGCCTTGGATACAAGCTCCTCATCCAAGTCACAAGCTCAAGCCGAGACTACGATGGCTGAGATCAAGGAGACGAGCACGGGTGCGCACCTGTGGCGCACCAAGCCGCTCGCGGTCATCCACGCCGAGGAGAACGCGCAGGACATCCCGCGCACTCTCACGCTCTTCGACCTGTGCTGCATCGGCATCGGAGGAACGATCGGCAGCGGCATCTTCTCGACGGCGGGTTCCATCATCTCCGAGACGGCTGGCCCCGCCGCGGTGGTGAGCTGGCTCATCGGCGGCGCCATCTGCTGCCTCAACGCGCTGGCGTACATGGAGCTGTCGACGCGCATCCCGTCTTCGGGCAGCACCTACGCGTACGCGTACCACACGATCGGCGAGCTGCCTGCCGTCATCGCCGCGTGGCTACTCACGCTCGAGTACGCCGTCTCGGGCGCAGGCGTCGCGCGTAGCTGGGGCGACAAGGTCGAGGAGTGGCTGCTGCTCGACCACCCGAACGGCAACTACAGCTGGATCAACTACCCGTACGCCAACCTGCTCGGCGGCCTGATCCAGTTCCTGAGCATGGCCGTGCTGCTCGTGGGCGTGCGCTTCGGCAAGGCCTTCGTGAACACCATCACGATCATCAAGATTGCGGTCGTCGCGTTCATCATCATCGCCGGCTTCGCTGCTATGGACCCGGACAACCTCTCGCCGTTCATCCCAAAGCGCCAGGAGCTCGACGGCGCCTTGACCTTCGGCACGCAGGGCATCATCACGGGCGCTTCGCAGGCTTTCTTCGGCTACGTGGGCTTTGACGAGGTGTGCTGCCTCGCCGGCGAGACCAAGAACCCCAAGAAGATCATGCCGATCGCCGTCATAGCCGTGTGCATCGGCACCATGGTGCTCAGCTGCCTCTGCTCGCTTGTGCTCTCCGGTATGGTGCCGTTTCTGCAGGCTGGAAGCTTCGGTGACGGCTTCGAGGGCCACGGATGGAAGTGGGCCAGCACCATTGTGCGCGCCGGTGAGGTCGTGACGATGCCTGTCGTGGCGCTGATCGGCTTCCTGGCTCAGCCGCGCCTGTGCTACGCCGTCGCGTGCGACGGCCTCATGCCGCGCGTGTTCGCCGTCGTGGACAGCAAGGGCAACCTGTTCCGCAACATCCTCATCACGGGCATCTTCTTCACGATCGTGGCGGTCGTGGTGCCGTTCGATACGCTGTGGGACATTGTCAACTTCGGCGTCATGATGTCCTTCATCGTCGCCAACGTGTCGCTCATCATGATCCGCACCAAGGAGAACTCGCCGAGCCTCGCGCCCAAGCTCACGGGCGCGCTCGTCGTCTCAGCCGGCCTCACGGCCTTCCTGTACCAGGAGGGCTACGAGAACCAGTCGTCGGACGCGTGCCTGATCTTCGCCATCATCTTCTTGGTCATCACGGTCGTCATGGCCATCGTGCTCGGCGTCAAGTGCCCGCAGTCGGCTAACGCCCCCGGCCTGTTCGCGGCGCCGCTCGTGCCCTACATCCCCATGATCTGCATCCTCGCCGACTGGTACATGATCGCGCAGATCGCGCACCTCGCGCTCGAACTCAGCTGCGCGTGGGTCGCCGCAGCCGTGTTCTCGTACTTCGCCTACGGCTACGCGCACTCGGTCGGCCGCTCGGGCTGGAGCGAGCTGCTCAACCGCCAGGCGATGGCCAGCCCGCGGCTGTCGGCGCCTATGCTGTCCGTAAACGACGAGAAGGCCTCGATGGTGTAAGCAACCACTAACGACGTAGTGTTTTAAACGGCTTGCTGCCGAGCTAGCGGCATCGGTAGGCGCGTTCTCTTCCTCCTTCTTGGCAACTGCCAACAGGTTGGTGCTACCTCACACGTAAGGATGAGCTTGGCCAGCACTCATGCACGCAAGATAGAGATCTGCATCTCAGCACATCAAGGCCGCCATGCATTGATTGTCCATGCATTTGGAAGGATCGCTACTCCATTCCATGTTCTACAGAATACGGTCATCAAAATTACTTTACACCCTTAAACTAGTTGTACCCGGTTACATCGCACTTGCTCTTGAATCGTAAGTGTGCTCTTGGGTCGCAGCGTAACCCCGCCTGCCAGATTCGCTCTTCTCGCAGTGATTCACCTGCACTCCAAGGTCTCTCGGCGTAACCCTCGAACTCGAGCCAAAGCATATACCAAGGTATCTGGACGATGAGCACGAGCATGAGTACGAGCAAGGGCGAGCTGCCGCGCGGCTGGAAGGAGGTGGAGAGTAAGAGCCGCCCTGGGAAGGTGTACTACCTGCACCTGAAGACAGGCGAGAAGACATGGAAGCTGTCGCACGTGCACGCCAAGGAGCGCGAGTACCGCCACAAGCAGGCGGCCGCGGCCGCCGCCAAGGACGCGGACCGCAAGAAAGGCAAGCGCCCCAGCGACACCGTGCACGCGCTGCACATCCTGGTCAAGCACTCGGGCTCGCGACGGCCGTCCTCCTGGCGACAGGAGACCATCACGCGCAACAAGGCCGTCGCCGTCGCCAAGGCCGAGGGCATCCGCGACAAGCTGCTCGCCTGCGAGAAGGACCAGCCCGACGTGCGTTCTCTCCTGGTCGCTTTGTTTGAAAGAGTGGAGCTGTACTGATGGCTACTTGTCTATCAACGCTTGCTGGCCGCTGGTGTAGGGTGTTCGTGAGCTGTTCGAGGAGATCGCCAAGGAGGAGAGCGACTGCAGCAGGTACGTCCGCAAGGAGATCCGTGACGGTGGACTCTTGGCCTGGGCGCGCCTCCTAACACTTACTTGACGCTATGCATGGGCGCAGTGCGAAGCACGGCGGAGACTTGGGTGTGTTCGGCCGCGGCAAGATGACGCCGCCGTTCGAGGAGGCGGCCTTCGCGCTCAAGGTCGGACAGCTGAGCGAGCTCGTCGAGAGCGACAGCGGCGTCCACATTATCCTGCGCGTCGCATAGACCGCCGCGAGGCCCAGCGTCGCTCCTCGTGGGCGTGGCAACTAAGTAAACCCCTTGCTGTGGTGATAACGCCGGCCGCTTCGAGGCAGAGAGAGAGAGCCCCGCCCTATGAAAACCCCTTTTGGCACGTGCTTGCGTCCACCCTGATGCCCACGTTCACAATCGGAGCCCGCCGAGGCAACAACAACAATCGGCTCGTAATGATGGCATTTCGTCGTAAAGTGCTTCGTTGTGTATGGGCACATCGGTTAGACATCTCGCTTCCTGGGTTCTGATCGAGGAGCTCGTTACAATCGGTGGGGGAGGTGGATGAGGATGCTAAAGGCAACACGGACTGTTTGTCCGCCTGCTACGAAGGCGGCTAGTTGAAGTGGCGATGCAAATCAAAATGGTGGTGGTGGCCGCCCTCTTTCTATTACAAGTACGTGCGGGTGGTTGGTGTGCAATGTGCTCCAGAAGTAGTTCGTCTACAGCGCGAAGATCTGGGCGAACGCGTCGAGCTCGCGGGCGTCCTCGGCCTCGGCCGACGCCCCCGTCTTGAAGAGCGACGTGCACGGATGGAACGCGAGCGGCACCTTGCCTTTCTCCTTGCGCTTGAGCTGCGCGTCGAACAGGCTCTTGTACGAAATGTCCATGCAGTCGTCCAGGTCCAGGAACTGCTGGCGCAGCTTGTCCTCGAACAGCTTGGCGCGCACCGCCACCTCGGCGTTGTAGTGCTGGCGCATCGAGTAGAGCTCCCACAGCGAGCTCTGCAGCGCGTTGCACTTGATCGGGTCCTTCTCGTTCGCCTGGAACGGGTCCTGCCCGTCCTTGAGCGCGATCTCCGTCTTCTCCTTCTTCAGCTTCTTGGACGCGGCGTCCACCGCGTTGGCGCTCGCGAGCTCCTCTCGGCGCTGTGCGGCCTTCTCCGCGACAGACCCCGCGCCCGTGCGGTGGATCAGCTGCACACACTCCTTGTGCCGCAGGATCAGGTTGTACACCATCGGGATGATGAACAGGATGGCGCCGGGCTCAGCCGTCAGCGCGCTGCGCGACAGCCGCTTGGCGAACGCCGCCACCATGTACGCGGGCAGGTGCGACGACGAGAGGAACAGGTCGAGCAGGCCAAAGAACCGCGCGCGCTGCTTGGCCGTCAGCAGCACCGGGTCGTTCAGCAGCTGGTACAGCTTGTTGTAGAAGTCCGGGTAGTCGAAGTTGTAGTCCTGGATCAGGATGAACAGACTGTTGAGCGACAGCAGGCTCGTCACGCCGCCAATGCTGTACGAGTCGGTTAAAAAGTCGGCCAGCAGCAGCGGGTTCACGAGATGCGGCATGATGTCGTCGGGCAGCTGCAAGAGCACGCGCCGGTACGCGTCCTGCGGCAGTCGGTGGCGCAGCAGCGCGATCCACGCCATGCTGAACGCGTGCTGGTGGTACTTGATGCTACGGACGCCTTTGACTTTCTTCTTCTTGTCGCCCGAAGCGTCCGCCTTCCGCTTGGCGCCAGCACCGACAGCAGGCTCCTTCTCGGCCTCCTCCTCGCTGTCCTCGTCGTCCTCGTCATCCTCGACGTCGCTATCGGCCGTCTCGCAATCAACAGGCTCCACGAGGAACGATTCAATATCCTCAGGCACCTCGGGCATCTGCACCATGCGTAGCATGCGCAGCGCGTTGGCCACGACCAGCAGCTCGTACTCCTCGCGCCCGCTCTCCTCCCTGGACGCGGCGAACTCGCTCTCCAAGATCTGCGCAAGGTTCTTCATCTGTACAAGCGAAGCGTCAGCATGCGACAGCAGAGAGCAGGCATGCCATAGCGCTGAGGTGACCGTACCATGTAGTACTGGACGTCCATGTACGCGGTGACGAACTCGCCCTTGAAGACGCTGGCGATCTCGCCCTTGAACGCGTCGCTGGTCACGAGCTGCTGCACGACGCGCTTGAACGTCTCGTTGCCGAAGGCGCCCTTGGTCTGGCGGATGTCTCCCTCGCGCGCCACTAGTTCCATGAGCGTGCGCAGCGCGCCGGCGCGCAGGTTGGCGTCGCTCGAGCTCGAGTGCAGCCACGCGATCATCTCCTTGACGAAGGATGTATAGACGCCCCAGAGCCACTTGCGGAACGTGGCCACCGCGTCCTCTACCTTCTGCTTCTTGCTGGCGCCGGCGTCGCCCGTCTGCAGGTCGCCGCGCTCCGCGAAGAACAGCAGCAACCGCCTCATGCTCTGCATCGCCGCCTGCGCTACGGCCTTGTCCCCGCTCTTGAGCACCTTCACTAGCTTCGGCAGCTCTGCGCCACATCATGAACAAGAGCACCACCAAAGGTCAGGTTGATGGTCCACCACAAAGCGCACACAGCGAGCGGCCGACGCACCGTTGACCTGCTTGACATCTTCCTTGATCTTGGCCTCCAGCTGCTTGATCTCCGCCACGGACGCCATCGCTGCAGCGCCTACAAGTCGACCGATCGACTGCCCAAGTTTCTAATGTAAGGCGCCAGTCAAGAATGCCGACCAACCGATCAGTAAAGCAGTGGACGGCGCTTCGTTCGAAAACGCATCACTTAACACGTTTCTATCTGCTATCTAAATGCTAGTAGGCAGATAAAAGTTCGAAAAGTGAAACCAGTTCGATATATCGACGCGGATTGGCTGAAATGCGTCTCCGTTTCCCCCTTGGCGCATTTTCGAGTTTCGCCCCCGAAACACTCGCCCCAAGGCACGAACTGGCGGGCAAAGAAGGCGGCGGACGGCGGGAGTTGGCGCGCCGCCCACGTCGACACAGAAGCGAGCGGAGCGGGCGGGGGACGTTGCGGACCGAGCGGACGGCCTGGCGGCTGCGTTGGCGCGCTGATGGACGCGGCGGACGACCGCGAGCTTCCCGAGAGCGACTACCTGCGCTTCCTGCGCGGCCTGCGCCCCGCCGACGACGCCAGTGCGTGTTTCTGCATATATTGACGGCATTGCTGGCCGCGACCATGTAGTTTGTGATGCCGAGGCGTCTGTGTGACGTCTCATACGCTACGGAACGGCCTCCAACTCATGTGACGATTGGTTTCTTTGTGTTGCGTGGAGTAGATGAGCTGTCGGCTGCGCAAGCCGCCGAGCTGGACTTCCGCACGTCGTTCCCGGGCGCGGACGCGCTGCCGGACCTGGACGCGGACCTGCAGCATGAGGCGGCGCAGGAGAGCGCCGATTTCGCGCGCATGCTGCTGGTGCACGACGACCAGGACATCAAAGGGAGTGCTGAAGACCGAGCGCGTACTCGGACGGCGCGTTCGGACCAGGACGACGACGGCAATGACGAGGGCGAGGAGGATGACGACGATGCGTCCGTGATCGGCACCGACGCGCATTCCGAGGCGGTGGCGCGCGCTCGAGCGTACGCTGAGGCGACAGACGAGGACGCTGCGGCGGCCGTGGCAGCTGCCAGCGAAGTAGTGCTGCACTTGTCGACGGCGATCGATGCAGACGATGGTACGGACCCCGGGGGCGAGGACGTGGATATCGACGCAGAAGGAGACTACCCAGTGGACTCGAAGGACAGGTGCCGGTATTACGGCAAGAACCGCGTGCGCTGTCCCAGGGCTGCGACGGGCTTTGACGGCCGCTGCGCGATCCACAAGCACAGCCAGTTCTGCAAGCACCCGCGATGTAACAAGTTCAATCAGGGCAACGGGTACTGTATAAAGCATGGCGGCGGCAAGAAGTGCAAGCAGGACGGATGCGAAAAGCAAGTGCAGGGTTACGGGTACTGTTCGGGCCACGGCGGCAAACCGCTGTGTCCTGTTGAGGGTTGCGAAAACAAACGCATGGAAGGAGGGTACGTGAGTTGCATCAAACTCGTTGCGACCGTCGCGGCAACGGACGTGCAGTTGATCTTTGTAGAAGAGGGGTGTTGGCGGTGTTACTAAGTGCGATTTCATGCTGCGTTTGACAGGTTCTGCAAGGCGCACGGCGGCGGCCGGTTTTGCCAATTCAACGGGTGCAAGAAGCGAGACATTGGCGGCGGGTTTTGCATTGCGCACGGCGGCGGCAAGAAGTGCAAGTACAAGGACTGCGCCAAGGTGGATCGAGGTGGCGGCTTTTGCAAGCGGCACGGAGGCGGCAAGAAGTGCGAGGTCGACCGATGCAAGAACTGGGCGATCGGTGGCGGCATTTGCATAGAGCACAAGGGCCCCGGGAAGCGCTGCAAGACGCTCGGGTGCACCAAGTACGACCTAGGCGGAGGCCACTGCATCGCACACGGCGGCGGAAGGAAATGCATCGTGGAGGGCTGCGACAAGATCCGCCAAGTCAACAAGCTGTGCCGCGGCCACGGCGGGAAGCTCATGTGCAGCATCGACGGCTGCGACCGCGCCGCGCAGAACTTCAAGCTATGCAAAACCCACGGCGGCGGCAAGCGGTGCGGGCACGAGGGCTGTGCCAACATGCAGAAGGGCGGCGGCTTTTGCATCCGGCACGGCGGTGGTACCAAGTGCCGCGCGGACGGCTGCAATGCCGTGGACCGCGGCGGGGGCTTCTGCAAGGCGCACGGCGGCGGCAAAAAGTGCTCGGACACGTACTGCAAGAAGTGGGTGGTCGGCGGCGGCTTCTGCGCCGACCACCTCGACATCGAGCTGTCACAGCAGCAGGCCGACGACATCTCGCGCCTCGCCGCCAACTACTCGTATTTAAACGGCCAGTCGGTGGCGCTGTAGCGACTCGCGTGGCGGCTGCTCTACAGTGCGCACCAGCACAGTAGCGACCCGCCACGAGCGCAAGAAGAACACTTCCGTCCCCGCCACGCGTCATGCAATATACACCACTGAGTATCCACCTTCCCGTGTGTACCCTTTCGCACTCTCAACAGGTAAAGTGTATCCATTCCATTGATATACGCAAGTTCAACCGAATCTAGCGTGGCGTGACGTGACGTCCACCACGCAACAAGTTCAGAAACGTCACTATTATGGATGAGTGGCGCTTACAGTAACGTGTCACTAAAACGAGATAGCGCTCGAATTCTCTTCCGTCCAGCATTTGAGCGCCCAACAGCTAGTTGCTCTATGACACGGAACCTCAATCCATAGTAAGGCAGTCGAACGCTTGGTGACCGATCGATCGATGCAGCGACGGCGGCCCCTGGCGGACGGCGCGGGGACTGCGAGCGACCAGCAGCTGCTGCGCCAGCGCACGCCGAGGCTCGCGGGGTCGGCGGCGGCGGCGGCGGCACGAGCGCGCTCGGAGCAGCACAAGCCACCGCCGCAGTTCTACCCCAACGGGCAGTTCCACATGCTCAGTAGCAGCCCCGTGGCGCTCACACCAAGCCTGTCGCCGCTCTACCACCCGCCGCACCTGCAGCAGCACGCGCCGCACGGGTCCGCGAGCGCCTCGGCCACGTCGGCGTCGGCGTCGGCCACACAGGTCGCCATCGACGAGGAGATCGGCCAGCTCTTCACCATGCACATCCCCGTATTCTTCGACGCGCTCGAGAAGTTCCAGTACCACCAGGTAACCGCCTGCCCTCGCTGTATCGATGCATGTGCTGGTCCAGACGAGTTGTGGGCCCTAACGGCGTGTGATGTAGGCGCTGGTGGGGCTGGACCCGGACGGCAGCAACGTCGTGTGGACGGGCTGGGACGCCTTCTCGCTTATGCTCAAGCTCGGCGCCTCCTGCGAGAGCACGTACGTGGGTCATCGCCAATCTGTATGAGGTCTATGATGGCTAAATGGTTTGACGTGGATCGTCGGCAGGTACCACTCGATGAAGTACCTGGAGGCGGACGAGCTGCCGTCTGACACGATCGAGAAGATGTACGGCAAGCTCGTGGTGCTGATGAACCACCTGGCGGACGAGCTGCGGCCAGTGGTGGACCGCCAGAGCCGGCACCTTCCGGTCGTAGCTAAGTCGCCGATCGTAACGAGCTCGGTGCTCAAGAGCGCGCCTTCAGACGCCAGCGTCGCGAGCCAAAGCGACAGTGACATCGTCAGCGAGGTGTACGAGGCCGACAGCGACCCGGTGCTGCTCATGGACCTGGCCATGTGCGGCGACATGAGCTACTACGTCGAGTTGCTGGAGCAGAGCGCCGAGTTCTTCTCTGTACGATACTCGTTCTTGCGCGGGAGCTAGTGTGGAGAGAAGCTGATCGCAGTGCTTGTTACTCCTGGCTGTTATGATCGCAGTTGCGGATCCCGATGCTCCAGTTGTATCGAGGACTAGCGCGCTCGAACGTCCCACGTGACTACCGCAATGTACGCTCATGCCTATAAGCAGTCGTAGAGTTCACCTGCTCGGACACTCACTCTATGTACTCTACAGATGCTAAAACTGCTTGAGACGCTGCTGCTGCGCTTCGACGCGTTCGACCACCCGCTCCTGGAAACCATGAAGCAGTCGGCAATCGAAGAGCTGAGCACGGTGCACGCGGCGATTCAGTGCGAGATCCACGTGGGCCAGTACGACTTCACGCGCGCTATGGTGGCACTGCACAAACTTAAGGTGCAGATGCGCTCCTGGAGCGACCACATTGACGCCGTGTCCGACTACCCCATGTTCGAGGACCCGGTTGCTGAGGAGCCGCTGCTGATGCCCGACGAGGACGACGCCAGCGCGACCAACGACGTGCCCATGTCCGAGTCGGTCTACTCGAGTGCAAGTTACTCCAGCCAATCCGCGTCTCTGCTGCTCCGCGGACAACTACCGTTCATGAACTTGAACGGAGTTGGAGGCGAGTCATACAGTAGCACAATGCCGCCTGGGCTGTCGACCTCCATGCTCTCAAGCAGTGGCGCACTGCAGCCGAGCAGCCGATACGTCAACGTTGGCGAGACGGCGTACGATGCTGGCGACGAGACGGCACTGTTGGAGAAGCACCCGTCGCTGTTGTCGGTTGAAAGCAGCGTCATGAGCCCCATGTCTGAAGCGCCAAGGTGAGATTTAAGTGGCGCGAACCGCTGCGCTTCTTGTAGTGCTTTGTGATCTGACAGTACGTTAATTTATCTGTGACCTCACAGTGGAACGCTCACCCGACTGTTCTCCCAGAACAACATTCTCAAACGCAGCGGGCTGTTGACGTCGGCGCTGCCCATTCCGTTCCAGGGTGCAGCGGCAAAGGGCCTTCTGCAGAAGCCTGGTGACCCGTACGTCAGCTCTGGCGGCACGAACTCAGCGCTGAGCAACACACTAGAGCAGGCGATTCTCGGTGGTCCAACGGTCAGTGGAGCTGCCGCTCCTGCTGGAAACAGCGGTGGGAGTGGGGGGCAACGGGAAGGCGTCAGCAACGGCGCCAACACGCTCGCGGCGGAAATGATCGCGCTGTCGGTCAAGAAGCAGGAGCGGGACGATGGATTCGCGCTGCCCGTGTACCAGTGGTCGCGGCGCTTCTTCCGCTCGCTGCTGGCCAAGTTCACGCTGTACTTTTACCAGTGGCTCGACCCGTTCGAGCGCACGAGCGGCGATTACTTGTCGCTCGACCTCACGCGCTTCGTGCGCACGCCGCTCGGGATTTCATACCTGCAGCTCATGGACGTGCTCATCTCGCGAGCAGGTTGGTGGTACACGTGATAGCATCGCAACCAATGTGATTGAGTCACTCACTCATCTTGACTGTCCGACAGCACAAAAGGGTGGGGACGGGGCCAAGGTGCGCGTGATGCTGCTGCTCGAGACGCAGCAGCTCGAGGACAAGGGGGCGCACTACTACCAGAACGGCTACCTGTGTCCGAGCTCGAGCAAGACGCGATCGCGTCAGAGCGAGCTGGCAGAAGCCTCGGCGCGCGAGAAGGCGTCTGCGCCGATGGCGACGACAAGCAACGCCGACGGCACAGACGCCAGCCACCAGCACGAGCTGTTCATGCAGGTAAACCGTGAGCAGAGTGAAGAGGCGAGTGACTTCTCGGAGCTCTGGGGTCTAGGCAGCTGGCCGGCCGTCTTCTGCTACCCGGACCGCACGCCACCACTCGAACACTGGCCCAACATCGTGAGCCTCATCATGGACAACCGCGCGGCGATCGACTCGTACCGGCCGGCGTACGTCTCTGGTTTGGTGGTATCGTGTGGAGACATGGCGGAGTGACTAAAAATGATCTCTGCTTGCTGTCAGGTTCATGCACACGGAGCGCAAGATCAAGAGCGTGTACTTCATCACGCGGGTCGACGACGCCATGTACCTCGTGCTGCTCGTGGAGGGCACGCGCCGCCCCAACGAGAAGATCGCGCAGGTCAGTCGCTCGGTGGCGCTACCTCCATCACAAGACCCACACTAACATGCATCTACTGCCTCGCCACTTGTATTCGACCGACAGGATTTCATGCAGAGCGTGACGGAAAACCTACAGCACTCGGGTGTCTTTAAGCCGCGGGTGTCGCCGTCCACGTCTTCGGCAAATGAACACTAAGTATTTTTGTGTGGCATGCCGCTGTCCATGTCCGTCATGCTCAAAACCGATAGGTAGTTGGATGAGATGGTTGTTGATTCTTAAATACACACGCGATGTCTGTCGTCAATTCTACTGATGCAGCGAAGCAAAACGCGCCGACGATGAACTTGTCCACGCCAGTGGTAGACTGGCGATGGCCAACGAGGAAACAACGACGATGAGAGGTGATGTTGTCTAAGGTGGCGGGGCTACAAGATGTACACGGGCTTGGCGTCCGCTGGCGCGAACACCTCGTGGGTCTCGACGCACTGGATCGTGCCGTCCTGGCTGCGCTGCGCCAGCGCGTCAATGCCTTGCCGGCTGTACACGCGACCGTTCGGGAGCACGACCGGCGGGTTGTTCTCGTCCATGACGCTCTGCGTCACGCGGCACACAAGGCGCGAGTGCGGGTGGTACGCGAACGGGAGGCCGCGGCACAACTGGCTACCCACGTCGCTGCACGCAGGGCACACAGGGACAGGCGAGCTCACGCGCACTTGCTCGGCTGGGTAGTCGGCCATATACACCTTCGCGGTCGGACTCCCGGCTGGTTCACCGCCAAGCTTGGCTTTCTTGGCCGACTCGCTCTTGTCGTCTTCGCTCTTCGCGTCGCAGTCGTCGCTGGCCGCATCGAGTTCGGATCTACGACGCACGAGCTTCTTCTTGAGGTGCGCGTCGCGAGCTCGGTGGCACGCACGCGTATTGAGCGAAGAAAGCCCGGCGTGAAGCGCGATCGAAAGCGATGGCGGGCTGTGCATTCCATACACTTCGAAGAACGTCTGGCGGAACAAGTCGACGAGCTCTATCCACCTGTCCGTCGCAAACAGCTTCGCATATGCCGCAATGCCGCACTTTTCAGGCGACTCGAACGCAAGCGTCGTCATGGCCGCTTGCACGTCCTGAATTGCCGCCTGCTTCAGATCGGCGTTCTCCTGCTGCATTGCCAGCGGCGTCAGGTACATCTGCGCATACTGAATGGCCTCCAGTCGCTTGTTGGATCGAATGAGCTCGACGACTTCCTGCAAGCGTAGGCGAAACTCCAGCGGCGACTGCAGTCGGCGCAGACGTGAACCGTTCTGAGAGCACCACGCAATGGCAGTCGACATGTTGTGCGACTCCAGATCAAGCACCAGCGCGTAGCACTCCTTGTACAACGTATCATCCACCAAATACCCGATTTCTAACCAAATCACAACACTGCGAGTGAGTTTCCAAGCGTGAACGGCACTATCAAGGACGGACGGCTCACCTTTCGAGTCCAGGATAATCTTGGAGCTCTCAAATAGCCCTCGGCTCAACAGATAGTCCGCAATCAGTCGGTCGTTAACGTGGCCTTCATGCTGCGCCGCCGCCGTGCTTTTGCAATCCGTAGCTGTCTGTGTCTGAAGCGACGCGTCCAGCTCCGTCATGTAGCTTGCGCGCTTTACGCACGTGTCCAAGCTCGCTTCCTGGTCCACAACCTTGCTCTTCGCGCTCTGCTTGAGCCCTTGAATAGCCTCCGCGATGCCCGAGAGCTTGGCAATCGCCGCGTCCACGTCCATGCGGTGCGCCGGGTGCTGCTCCTCGTCCAGCGCTTCAATGCTCGCCGAGATCTGGCCGAGCTCGCGCGAGAGCTGCTTGTGGTACAGGCGAAACACCTTGTTCGCCTGCTCAAACGGCGCGCGCAGCAGCGGGTAGTTGAGCTCCATCGTCGCTCGTGTCAGGAAACAAGTCAAGCCGCCAGCCGGTTGAGGGTCAGGCGCACGCGTCTGTCAACCCTACAGGGCCTTTCTCGATCGCTACCACACCGACGCGCGCGCCATATACCAACAAGAACACAGGGATTCGCGGTCAGGACGATCCGCTGCCCCTTTCCCATCATGTTGAAGCCCACCGGCTGGTCCTCAGCGCCCGCTCGCCACTGGTCAACACACACATACACACATACACAGAGAGAGCGGCACCTGCTAGTCGGTGGGGCCGTCGTCCAGCGCTTGGGGGAAGGAGGGGGAGGGGAAGGCTCGCGCGGCCTTTCTCGGGTGCTTCTCGCCGTTCTTTTCCGGGAATGATGCTCATCGGCAACATTTTTTTTCTCGACCTTCTTCTCTTCTTCACACTGAACCATCAAGGGTTGCAATTGCCAAATGAATTGGAGTGTAAGATTGTACGATTCGATTTTGAATTGAGTACAGACCCGGGCCATACAAAGACTCAGAGAAAGGACCGGGTGGGTGGGTTGGACCTTTGAAGGTACTTTGATAACCATCCGGATACGCGAATCATCCGGATATCGCTCTGGACATTATGATCCGCGAGGTTTTTTCTTCCATGGTCAAGCGTTTTGATGCAAGAACTTCAACATGAAACAGCGTCTCGGTCTCAGTGTACTTATTGATTATAGACATCTCGAAACAACAGAAGTTGTGGACAACACTCATGTATTGCGTTCGTTGTTGCTGTTTCCTTCGCCGTTGTCCTGAGTAAGGCGTAGGCGCTGATAGTTGGCGAGCAAGAGCGTACGTGACGCTCGCCGCGGTGCGAACATGCCTATGACCTTGGTTGGTCGCTCTCGTCGGGCGATTACTTCTGAAAACACAGAGAAAGACCAATGTTAGTACTGCGCGCGCACTGATGGAGTCAGGCTTCCTGCTTGATGGCGTACTTTGCGTCCCATGCGCTTGCGCGCCAGCTTCTTCTGGTTCAGCGCGTCGATCTTCTGCTGCTCCTCGTACGAAAGCGACTCGTACTCCTTCTGCTTCTTCTCCTTGAGCTCCGCCTGGCGACGGAGAAGCTCCTGCAGTGCATTAACCGATACGTCAGACGAGTTCATGCTGAACCAGCGGCTCATTGAACGGACCTCCTGCTGGGACGCGGAAGATTCGGCTTCCTCCTCCTGCTTCATCTTCCGGCGGCGCTTCTGCGCAATTTGCTTTGCCTGTGTTGTAGAATCAGCATAATTGAGGATATAACGGAGTTAGTACCTCCACGCAACATGACCGGTCACATATTTCTGCTAGAGGGTATCAATTGTAGTGACGCACATTCGCCGAAAGTTTGATGGTCGAGCCGGCTCCGTCGATCAGCGCGACGACGAACTGGATAGCGAGCGCGGCGTCCAGCTTCTTCGACCCGTGATACATCTTGAAGCGGACGGTAAGGACGTGGTGCTCCGTCTTGGGGAGGCCGCTGTCAAAGACACATCACCAAACCATTCGTTACTGGTGATCATCCGTAACCACACACAGCGCTCCGACGTACTTGATCAACGCCTTGCTCAGGTCCGTGATCACGAAGAACTCCAGCAAGTCATCGAGCTCCGCGAGAAGCTGTGCAAGTCGCAAAATGCGAGCATCAAACGTCAGTCATAGCGCTTCTCGGCCACTCGTTCATAGCATTTTCCTTGTGTACCTTCTGGAACGACGGCGTCAGGGTCGGCTTGACGAGATCGACGTTGTCCGTGGCAACGCACATGGAGCTGGGGATGTTGTTGTGGTTGGTGCGCTTGGCCGCCGAGGTCTATCACGCGGTATCAAGGGAAATCACAGTCAGTTCCATCCTTAGCAATCGACTGTTGGGGTCGAGTACCCGACAAGAAGGGTCACAATGAGAGACGCACCAGCTCGGGGAACTCCTTCGCCAGCTCGTTGAACGCGAGCTTCTTGCTGATGCTGAGCACGAACGGGTCGACGACAGCCGAGTCCAAGCCGACTTGGAACGTCTGCATGAACGACACAGTGGCAATCAAAAATGGTTAACACGATGACAAAACGCGAAGCAACAGCTAGCACAGAGAGTCGCCTACCACATAATCCGGCTTGCCGAACGCGATGCGGAAGACGCGCGCGAACAGGTCTTGACGCGACGCCAGCTGAAGCATGCAACATCAACGCGCAGATTAGACATCCCCGCCTCACTTAAGCATCGCTATCATCCCAGTCTGCGCTGTACGTCAAAGTCAACGATGAAGCGGGTGCAGAAGCGGCGGCCCGTGCAGAAGTACTTGAAGTTGGTCAGGCTCTCCTCCATCACGCCGAGCTTGGGCTCGCCCGACAGCGCCGTGTACGAGAACTGCTTCTGCAGAAGCGGATCGGCGTCTTCCAGCCTGCGATAGGAGAGAGGTGGTGAGTCTGTATGCTGCGCGATCGATTAGCGGCTCTACAAGAACACTACGCACCACTTGTCGACGAGCTTGCGGTTCTGGCGTTTGCCCAGGAAGTAGTTGGCGAAGAAGATGAATAGGAAGCCCACGATGCTCGCCTCGACGACAAAGTTCTCAGCTGCATCAAGTCAAACGCACGCAACAGCGAAGCGTTAGTGCACTCTCACACCGTGCGCAACATTACTCCAGCACAGCACGTACGGTGCTGGAACGGGATCATGCTCTTGAGAACCGTCGTCACGGGCGGCCGCGCCGCGAACTGCGGCGGGATGGATCCCGACGCGGGGCTCTGGCCCTCATCGACCGCTCCCTGTCGACTCATCAGCGATCCATTAGCACGCGCATCGACACCTTCATATACGAGGCAGATATGGGACTCACTTCCGCCTCGGGGATGTCGAACTCGTCCGTGTCTTGCGCTGTCACAGATATCGAATGCGTCAGAACTCCACTGCCGAAAGTACAAAGAGACATCAGACCACGCACCGCGCGCCACCGCGAGCGCTAGCAGCACCGACAGCACCACGAGCCAGCGCGCGATCTTCATGGTGTCGATGGGAGCGCGTCGCTGCAGAGCAGGTAGAGCGTAGGGAGGAAGGGAGGCAGGAAGGGAAGCAAGCGGGTCACTCGCTTCGTGTTCGCGCGTCAATCAGCGCGAGATGCTGCAAATGAGCCCTCCGAGGCGCCGGACGGTATACTGAACGCAAAACGTTTTCCCCAGTCGTGGTCCACATACTTTAATCAAGATGTTCACTCCCTCCCCCTCTCCAATACCTGATCCCCGCAGTCCGCGTGGCGTATGCAACCTTCTGAAAAACCTCGTTTTAGTTTGATTAACCTCAGATTCGTCACGTGGTTACACACGCGTACCCCCTCGACGGGCACATGGGTACACAAAGCAAGAACCGAGCTCGGAGGGCGATGACACCCCACGGAAGTGGCGGTTGAGCGCGTCGGAGGCCGCGCGGTGACTGCGTTGGGCGCTGTGCTCGTCTATTACTTTGAGCTGGGTGTGGTGGTCGCCGCTGGTGCGGCTGTTGACTGCGGGCCTGCGGCGGACTATAATTATCGCTCTGTCATACGAGAAACACATCCAAACGGGTCACCGTTGAGGAAACTCTCTACTCGAAGGCAATCCGTTACGCGTGCAAGCCTACCTTGTAGGAGGGGGGAGCTGCTTATTCCAGTCACGACTGTAGCGGGGACCGCTCTCACTCGCGCGCTGTGCTAGGCAGTGCTCCTGCAGCGTTCATACCAAAACACACAGAGCCATGCAGATGGCCGCTTCGTGCGGGGAAAGTGAGCGTGGCGCTAGGGTGAAGCCGTCCACCAATCGAGGTACGAGGTAGCTTGATGGCATGGTGGGGCACATAGATATCGAGGTGGGCAGTCGAACCTCACGAATACATCTTCCGTGCGATTCACTGTGCTCAACAGATGCAACAGTGAGTGTCCCTATTACCACGCAGCCTGATTGCACTTTCAATCGCCTCACACGCACTCTTTTTAATGTTTATGGCGTTGTGTAATAGGTCGGAGTGCTCAAGAACAGCGCGGCGAGCGTGACCAAGAAGTCACCCAGGACCGCCACGCTGATCAAGGACAGTATGCGCTCGAACCTTTCGCCGACCGAGGCCACCGCCCAGCTCCGCGTGCTGTGCCGCAAGTTTGCGGCTCTTACCGAGAAAGTCAAGGTGCGCCAGCACATTTCAAGCCGCCAACGCAAGCAATAGCCTCTGTAACATGCGATCCATGCTTAGGAGGAGACCAAGCTGCGAGAGGAAGCTCAGCAAGAAGTTCGGCGCCTCAAGGACATCATTGACGGTGAGCTGTTGTTGGTTGACCTTAGCTCTCTGGTGATGTTGTCTGCTGATTGCAATTGTCCGCTTCTCACGCGGACAAGCAGGGAACGCCGCGCCGGTGGTGTCTACGTGTCGAGCGGACACGCAGGCGTTCGTGCGCGAGCTGAAGGAGGTCAACGAGAAGCTCAAGCAGGACCTGCGGCTCGAGAAGGAGAAGAATGACATGCTCGTCACCAAGGCGCTAGAGCTCGAGCGCGAGAAGAACGCGCTACTTGTTGGTCAGGAGGACCTGCCGCCTCCCCCACCGCCACTAACAGGTCGGTCACGGCAATCTATGCGTGGATCGGTATGCTTTCTAACATGACCCGTGCCACCGCCATGCGTAGCTGCGAGCACTCCCTCGGCGTCAATCTCTTCGTGGGACAAAGAGCAGGTGCAGAAGATCCAGGCGACGCTCAAGACGACGATCGAGGAGCTGCAAGACGAGCTCACGCGCAAAGAGGTAGACGACAGCCGGACGAAGCAGACCTCTAGAGTCTCTTTTAGGTTGTCTAACAAGCTGTCTTGTATCGCAGAAGGAGATCGAGTCGTATCGGGAGCGCTTCCAGCGAGAGCGCGGCCGCGTCCGAACACTCGAAGAAGAGATTCGCTCAAAAGAAGAGGCCGAGCGAGCAGCAGGCCGCGTGCGCAAGCAGCTCGAGGCGGAGCTGCAGCAGGCGCAGACAGAGATCACGAACGAGCTCGAGAACGTGCAACGCGTGCACGAGCGCGCGCAAGAGGATCGGGCGATGCGCGACACGCTCGAAAGCCAGCTCGCGACGCTGAACGAGGTCAATTCCGCGCTCGAGCAGCGATGCCGAGCGCTGGTGCGCCGCCTCGAGCTGTCTGCGAGTGCTGCGCAGCAGACCGACGAACTTAAGGCGCAGCTCCACGACGCGGAGATCGACAACGAAACGCTGGTTCGAACGGTGAGTTCTCGTCGCCAACTCTGAGTTGCTGGTCACCGCTCTTGCTGACCGGGTGTGTATCCGTGGTCAACAGATGCGAGAGCTCAAGGAGCAGCACTTTGAGCGCGAGAAGCACTGGAAGATGCAGCTGGAGCAGCTCCGTTGCAAGAAGAAGCAGGTCGAGGAGCTGGCGGAGGAGCTACAGGCGGACCTGGCCTCGGTGCGCGCGCAGAACTCGCTCTTCTCCGAGTGGATGCTTGTGCGCAACGAGAATTTGCTCATGGCGCAGCGGGGTGACGCCCAGCAACGAGACCGGGTCAGCGAGAGGCAACAGCGTGAAGCCGCTACTAGCAGACGCCACCAGGATCAGCTTGTCGGGCGGTCTAATCCGGACAACCTGCACAACTATCGTCGCTGCCAGAGCCGCCATCAGGAAGACGACTACGATGACGTCGACCGGGGCACCAAGGTGTCGCCCTTGCCGCCAGTAACCTTTGCTGATGATAACGACAGCTTCTCGAACAACGACGCTGAGATCAGTGGGACCGAGCGGACGCGTGAGAGATACAGTTCTTCTAACAGGCTGTACGTCCAGACAGCGAACATCAGCTCTCCCAGTGGCATGCGATCTGCCTCAGTAAGGCGAACTGAGGTGCGTTGTCGGCTCCCATAGTCGATTATGTCTTGCGTGAGCTCACCTTGATACTTTTGTGCGCTTGTACGTGCAGTCTTGGGGTCTCAACGCAAGCCGCTGTCGCAGTGGCGACGCCGAGCAAAAGGCCGACACGCGATCGGCACGGCGCCAGCGCAATGTGTCGCCAGTGTCCACGACGTCCTCGGTCTCGCCTTCTTCGTCGTCGGTGTCGTCGATGGCCACACGACCGAGCGACCACGACCGGCTGCGCGCGCTCATGAGCCGCAACCGCGAGCTGCAGCAACGCCTGCAGCAGGAGACACGGGCCACGCAGTCGCTCGAGAAGGAGATCACCGACTTGACGTGCGACGCTAGAGAGTCGAGCGCCAGGCAGTGAGTTACAGTAGATTTAAGGCCCTCATCCACACGAAGCAGCACAGTTCATGCGACCCCAGCAAAAGTTCGTCAAAAGCGGTGAATGCTTGTCATTGGTACGTTGGTCGTGGTTCTCTCTTGTGTGCGCTCAGCCGACGACGGCCGCCTTCGCGTTCGTCGTCTTTGACGTTCCAGTTGACTTCGAAGAGGCCGCGCTAGCCCTCTGGCCCACACTGTCACCATCCGACAGAGCGCTGCAGTCGGCGTACAGCTTCTTGACGTACTCCGCGTGCCGCTGCACGTCCGTGACGAGCTTGTCGTCCATCTCCTCCTTTGGCACCGCTGCCAAGCGTTTGTTCACTCCGTCGATGATCTCAGAATCGCGCGTGCGCAGCGCTGTCAGCGTCAAGCGGTCCTCGTTAAGGTGCGTCTGCAGCGTCTCGACCTTGAGCGCCAGCTCCTTGGCGACGGACGACACGCCCAGCGCACGATAACCCTCAGCCTCGCTGTCCAGCTTGCGCAGCTCCTCTTGGGTCTGCACAGCGCGTGCCACCATGAACTTGACGCACGGCAGCTCGCTTGTAAAGTAGTTGAGCACAGCCTCCAGGTGATGCGTCCGACAAGTTGCTTGCTTGTGCTTGAGTGAATCGACGCCGCTACGAGCGAGCGAGATCTCGCGCACGGCCGCAGCCGCTTGGTCCACGAGTGCCGCGATCTCCTGTCGCCGCTGCCGACGCTCGTACGCGCGGATCACGTGCTGGTGCTGCACGTCGAATGCGTCGCTCTCGAGCTCGTACTTGCGCTCGATCGCGGCCACTTCGTCATCTACACGCTCTTGGTGCGCGACGGCATCCTCGATCTGCGCCGCAACCGCACGGAGCTGCGCCTCCAGCGCCTCGCGCTGCTTCTTGAGCGCCTGCAATGCCCCATCCGCCTCCTTCTTCTTGGCCAGCGCACCCGCGAGCTCTGCGTTCTTGCGAGCATGCAGACCCTGCAGTTGCTGCGTCACTAGCTCCATCTCGCTATCACCCTCGCCGTTCGTGGCTTCAGTGCCGTGGTGCAGATCCTGCTCCTCGTCCTTCGAGACAGCGCCAATCGAGACCAGGAACCGCGGAAAGCCCGCGCTGACCGTGTCATCGGGGTTAGAGCTGGTACTGCCGCTGGCGTCAGATTCATCACCAACAGGAGAGGACGCGAGCTTGTTGGCGACAAGCTGGCTCACGACGTCCAGGCGCCGCTCTAGCAGCGAGAGCGCGTCGCTGCGAATGTCGCGGCGCTCGAAGTTGTCGCGGATGCCCTGACCCTGCACAGCACGATCGCGCTGCGCGTTAGCCGAGATCTTGTTCTCGATCGCCAGCATCTCCTTGTGCGCGCGCTGGGACCCCGAGTCCACGCCACGCAGCGACATGCTGTAGCTGATGACCATGCGGCTGAGGTACGTGGCCACCGCCTTGTCCAGCGACGGCGGCGCGTCCTGGTCGTCCTCTCCATCATCTTGGGCCTTCCCAAGGCGCTTGTCCCCACTCTTGAGCGACCACACGACTGAGCGCACCGCGTTGACCACGGTGTCCGCGACCTGTCGGCTCGGGTCGAGCGTGAGAGCGGGAGGCTCGGTGGCGCTGGTCTCCACCTTGCTGTCGACGGTCAGGCAGTTGGCGAGCAGCGCCGCTAGGTTGTCGTAGACCGCGTCCGCTGTCGCCCGGGAGCGCATAACGTTGTCAAGCAGCAGCTCGAGCGCGTCGCACTGGAAGAAGGCCAGGATCGTGTCCGTGCGCACGTACAGCCGGCTCCAGCCGAGCAGCCCGATGAGCGCCGCGTGTACGTCCGGGATGGACGCCGCCAGCTCCAGCCGCTGCGCCAGCGGCAGCTGCGATGGGTCCGGAACCGCGGCATCGCTCATCGACTCTTGGATGCTGTCGTTATTGCTGTTGCTGCTTTTGCCCTTGCCCTTCTTCTTTTTCTTCTTCTTCTTCTGCTGCGCGTCACTCGCCGACGAGATCGAGGACGTCGGCGTCGAGTTGCCATCGCTCGTGCAGCGCGCGCTGTCCCCCAGCGAGCTGAACCTGGCCGCATCCACAGAGAACGAGCAAGGAGAACAGGCAGGTGACCGTGTCAGCACTTCAAGTGACCATGCCCGTGTAATCTGCAATAGCGTTCGTCGCCTCACATGTTATTGGTGCGGACGGCGTGCGGGGCCAGCATCGTCCCGCGGTTGATGGCGAGGGCGGTCGTGCACGGAGGGAGAGCTGAGCGGTCGAGGCGGAGCGGAGCAGAGCGATCTCCTTCCGGGCGCTCTTTGGATTGTGCAGGGTGCTCGCGCCGCTTAGGTAGAGCCCGATGATGCGAGGGATCGAAAGTGGGGAAGATTTATACTTGATTTCAGTATGCTATCGCTTGCTCGAGTGCGTCGCTTGCGATCTTCCACAGAAGCTACTCCGGTATCATACAAGCTCAACGTGATTATCGTTTTATACAGGATTATACGTTGTGGTCTGCCGGTTCAACATATTATGCATTCAATGACTGAACACGTTCATTTTGGCGATTTGTCATGCTACTCATGCTACATGCGCGACTTTGGGCGCCACACGCCACCACACTCACTCACTCACAGGGCGACGGGCCAGCCGGACGAGAAATCGAGCTTGTTCCAACCAAACTGCTTCTGCCCGTCCGCGTACCCGATGGTCGTGTTCACGTAGTGGTAGTACAGCACAGGGCCGTACGTCGGGTCGTCGTACACGCCCTGGCCGCCGGGCGCGTACACGTTGTTGTGCGACGCGAGCACGACGGTACCGCCGCCCTGCGTGCACGAGACGCCGCTAGCATCGCGGAAGTCCACGACATACTGCTTGGAGCGGCAGACCTTGATCTTGTACTCCTTGCCGGCGGCCGGGCGGTTCGAGTCCAGGCTGCAGCAAATGCCGTGCGAGAAGAAGAGGTAGTTGTAACTGCCGTACTTGAACATGGTGGGTCCCTCCTCCGGGTTGCCGTCGTTCGGGTCGAACGCCAGCTTGACGGTGCTGCCGATCGCCTTGGCTGGCGGGTTCTGCATCGCAGTCTGGTAGATGCCTTCGACGTAACTGCCGAAAATCATGTAGTACCTGCCGTCCTCTTCGAACAGGCTAGGGTCGATGGCGTTGTACGCGCTGCTGTCCGTACTGGAGATGCCCGTGTGTCCGTGGTCCGTCCACGTGCCGACATCCATGATCTTGGACGTCGCGTAGCCGATCTTGGCGAGGTTGTGCCCGTCGAAAGCCACCGCGCGCACAGCAGAGTAATACAGGTAGTACGTGTCTCCCACGAGTCGGACGTCGGGGGCCCACACGTCCATCTTGCTAGTGTAGCCGCTCAGTGTGACCTTGGTGCCGCTGGGAAGAACGGCGCCCTTGTACGTCCACGGGCCCTTGATGTCGGGAGCCGTGTGGACAGCGATGCCTCCTCCGGTGGAGAAGCGGAAGTAGGTGCCGTCCGAGCGGCGGATGATGCTCGGGTCGTGCGTGTTGACGCAGGTTCCCGAGCACGCGCCGGGGTTGGCGTAGGCGTCGACAGTCACCGTCAGCAACAGTGGCAGGCTCAGCAACGCGGAGATGAACGGCTTGATCATAACTGCCGACGATCGCAGGAGGAATGGAGGCGGCGGTGACGGAGCTGCCCTCTCAGTGAAAGAAAAATGAGCGGTCTCCGGCAAACACCAAATGTCTGGGGCTCATCGTCCCTCCTTGGTCATACATGTACGGTGCGCACACCTTTACAGGTGTACAGAGACTGTCATGAACAGTTCAAACATGCACTCGAACAGAAGAGTGCTGTACCCCTGGTGAAAAGGAGCGGCTCCGCCTTGGGAGGGGTGGTGTCACCACTGGTGGAGACATCCCGCTCCGTTTCAACGACCAAGACACGCCATACAGCTGTGCAGGAAGCGCCTTCGCTTCTGTTGCATGCCCTTGATCTCAACGATGGACTTTACATGAGAGCGTCCAAGTGATCACGACGCCTTCTTTACCCTGCTACTAGACGTTAGGGAAAATTCCAAAACGTGATACAAATCGAATATTGGACCAAAAGGTGATACAAGGTGTTTTAAACACTACTCGACGCAGTTCATTTCAAATATACACTACGCGCAGCAAATATACGCACACCCCTGAAATTTTAGATTTTCGACGATTTCTTAGCTTCTAGTGCGAATTTCGAGGCGCCGTTTGGATATGTTGCAAATCAAACCTATACGATCACCGTGTATGGGCATTTA
>JAASGW010000433.1:0-25629 GCA_023334395.1 Phytopythium sindhum | reverse complement strand
GGGGGGGGGGGGGGGGGGGGGGGGGGGGGGGGGGGGGGGAAGATGAACGCGACGAGCAGGCGCTGGGGAC
This sequence comes from Phytopythium sindhum, assembly GCA_023334395.1. Taxonomy (NCBI): domain Eukaryota; phylum Oomycota; class Peronosporomycetes; order Pythiales; family Pythiaceae; genus Phytopythium; species Phytopythium sindhum. Next base: position 25,559 of record JAASGW010000433.1, on the reverse strand, counting down.
TTTCTGCGTCCGTGGTGTGCGCCGCTGCGCGGGCAGCTGGATGTGAAGTGCGATAAGCTCAACCGCGTGCCTGTCAGTCGCTACGCGGGCATCACGGTGAGTCTACCGGCCGAGCAGTAGGACGCGACGCCCACCAGGCTCTGCGCGATTCGCGATGCGCCCGTGCTGCTCGCGATGGTCGCGCGCGTGGACCACAGCGCGTGGAAGCACGTGCTGAGAGCGCACTGCGAGCTCAGCATGGACGTGCACCCTATCTACCAAGAGACGGACGACTTCCGCCAGACGTGGTCCGCGACCACGCTGACGGTGACGGGCGATAACGAGGACTGGACAGCAGCCATGCTCAAGGACTTTTTCTCCGACACGGACGCAACGCCGCGCGGACACTTTGCCGTGGCTGCGAAAAGGATCCTCGGCAACTGCGCTCGATGCCTTGCTGATCTCCGGGCGTTAGAGATTCCGATCACCCTCACGTTGGAGACCGCTCCAGGCTCGCACACGGCGCCGTGATGGAAGTCCATCCAGCGCGTGCTGCGGGACCTTCGGCAAGAACACAGTGACTGACGCTTCCCAGTCAATGTAGCAGCTTCAATACACAACGAGATCCTAATAGAGTGCGCGATCGCGCTGTAGCCTTTGGAGGTGGAGCTGTTCGGTGACTACCTCACGCCCACCGATACACAGATAGTGCAGGAGATGCTCCAGTTTGGTGACGCATTGCCGCTCTCCCGCCTTGGTTAATGCCGCAAATTCAACGGAAGCTCGCGATGGATCCTCCCCGCGCCGCCCAAACGATCGGCAGACTGCTTGAGCATGTGTTCTGCGCTAGCGCTTGCCCTGCTGACAAGGTGCCAGTGATGGAGGCCGTCGATTTGAGCTGGATGCTTCGGGAGGTGGCGCCCGTCGGTCGGCTCTGCTCCGCCCTGGCGGAGGCGAGGACAACGAGCAAATTGCGGCTATCGTTCGAATCAATGGTCGACTCCAACGACTCGAGGGCGCAGGTCTGAGCGTACGTGGCGTACGCGCTCTTCTCCAGGCAAGCGAAGCAGCGCTCGTCGATTACGCACGTTGCACTCTGTGAAGCGCGGTTGACTCAAGAAGATACCGACGCAATGGCGGCCGTTCTCAAGTCCGTCGATCCTGTCGCCCACCTCTTCGCTCACCCAGAGGATGACGCTACTGAAGAAAACAATGCGGCAAGCTCTACGGCAGCGGCGCCGACTTGCTCTACGAGCCGTTGGGTGCTCAAGAAGGACACAGCGGTGATTCTCCTGCAAATACATCCCGACGGCGTTATCCCGGGCGAATCAGCGACGTGGACACTCGAGGCGGATGTGTGCGGAGTGAAGGTGCTACCTGGCGGTAAACTGCATCGAGCCAACGTCGTCGTCCCGGGGTATGGAGTCTGCGAAGTGGCTCGGGACCATTTTGTCCCAGCTGATGATGGCGATGATGCCTTTGTACAACGGGCAAGAGGCGGTGTCACCAGTTTGGAGCTCAGTTATGTGGCGGTGCCTCATGGTGGCGAAGGAGTCTACCGCTTCTTGGAGCTCATTGGGGCGTCACTGACGCGATTGCAGCTATCTTCACAGTCTGGACATGGACATCGCCCGCTTGCTGAGAGCCTGCCCCAACCTGGAGATACTCATCATTGACAAGATCGACATGAATGCGGGGGCTTTCCTCAAGGCCTACAACAATAACAAGATGCGCATCGCGGAGCTCGACTGCCAGTTCGACGACCTGAGCAAAATCACCAAGGCGCTCAAGAACAAATGAACACGGCTCGCGCGCATGGTCAAGCGATTGGTGTACAAGTCTATCCAACACTGGAGTTACGGGGAGGAGGAACGTCTTGAGACCGTCGCGCCGATGCTGGCGGTGAACTGGACGCTGGAGCACGTGGAGCTGACGGTCCCTCGCGAGGTATTCGTGCGCCAGGCGCTGACAATGAGGCAGTACCACGATGTGCGGCTGCCCGTGGCTCGAGAGCCCTTCCCACTGCTGTGCCGCCTGGCGTCCCTGAGCATCTTCGGAGCGAGCCGACGCGAGTCCGAGTAAGACCCGAAGCGAGCCAAGCGGGCGACAATGTCAGTGTCACCGTTACTGGCCTCATTCCCGGTCAACCAGCACGTCATGTCGATCATCTTTGCCTTTGCCGCCGATTGCGTTCGCCGTCGCGTGTATTGCAATGCGTGGGACGTGTCTGAGTGGTAGGTTCGCCGTCTGCATGTCACCACTGCCTCCCCGGCACACAAGTGAACACGACTACGCGTATTGGATAGCATGTCGCGGTCGTCTCCGTCTACATTAATGGACAGGATCATGCTTTTACAGCCCCTCAATCCTACTCGACTGCTTGCAATCGATTGACAATGGCGCGAGGCATTCGAACAAAGTCTGCCACCAGCGCACATCGTAGTTAGTTGCAGTTGTCAACCCAACAATGATCTATTGCTCAATTTCATTCAATTTCAACATTATTGTTTCGATAACAAAATTGTGCCTTTATTATATGCATGTCAATATTGGTTATCAGAGGGACACAAAAAACATCACACCCAAAATGACCACTTCCCGTTTCCGTTCATCATGGAGGGCGCCAACGTGGCGCATGACGCCGTGGAGAGCAACCACCTCCTGGACGAGCGCTGGGTCTTCCTGCGTCCATGACTCGCCCATCTATCCAAACTCTGGATCGACCACGCGCGGAGCCTGCGCGTGCCGATTGAGCGCTTCACCGGCTTCCATATCGGCCTTCCGCCGGGCGCAACGAGCGAGAAAGTGCGCCAGACCCGCGAGGTGCTCGTGTTGCTCGCGCTGGTGGCGCGCGTGGATCGCTGCGCGTACAAGCACGTCCTGTCCAAGCATTGTGCCATGTGGCTGCGCTTGACGGAGCACTTCGAGCTCTTGGAGCAGGACGAGTTCTGCAGCCCGCGCTTCGTCTTGGTCGTCAACGAGTCCAGGAGCGACTCTCGCGACTGCTGAGATGTGGCCGGCGTCGCAGCCTTCTTTCTGGACTGGGCACGCCACCTGACTGTTGGTTTATGGTTGCGGCGCGGAGAATCCTCGCCCAAGGCGCACGCGACCTGCCGCCGTCGATCCGGCTTGATATCCCAGTCCTGCTGAGGATCGGCTCGGGCTTGGAAGCGGTGCATCGAACGCTCGAAACGCTTCAGGTTACCCGCAGCAACTCGCGCTTCCCTGTCTGTTACGTGAGCTTCGGCGACCAGGTAGCGGTCGAGTGCGCGCTGGTGTTGGTGCCACTCGAGGTGGAACTTCGCTAGGAAGAGCTCACACCCTCGACAGCGGAGCTGATCAGCGAGGTGATGGCGAGAGGAAACGAGCCCGAGGGTGTAAAGCTCACGCTCGTTCCAGACCTCGTGGACAACTTTCTCCGAGATGCTTCCCGCGACACACAAATTCTTGGCAAGGCGATCGGGCGTCTGCTGTGTGGTAGTGGCTGCGTCGGCGAGCGACTCGCGACACTGAGCGAAGTCCGGTTCAGATGCTTTCTCTCTGTCCCGGGGAGGATCGGGCGACTGTGCTCGGCCATCGCAGAAGCGCGAACCACTGAGACGATCTCATTGTCGTTCGAAGAGTACTTTGACATCGACGAGCTGGATGTGTGGCTGTGGGAGCGAGTGGCGTTTGCGCTCTTCTCCAAGCATGCGCGAGCGCACTCGTCGGTAAAGGGCGTCGTGCTGCGCGACGTGTTCAGGACCCTCCGAGACGTGGACGCGATTGCCAAAGTGGTAGGCGCTGCTGATCCAGCAGACATGTTGTTCGGGCAGCAGCACGATGACAATGCCGTCGTTGGAACCCAGGCATCTGTAGCCGCTGAGGGAGAACTTCCTGTCCGTGCGGAGCTGAAGCAAGGGGCAGCCGTCACACTCGTGCCAATGCACCCGGCAGACGAGATACCTGAGGAATCGGCGAGCTGGGTGCTGGAGACTGACGTGTCCGGTGTGACAGTCCTGTCATGCGAGGGATCTGCTGCTCGCGTGCTTGTACCAGGGTACGGGTGTGCACTGTGGTGTGAGAGCAACTAGTCCGAGCGAACCCTGGTGATCCAAATGCGAGACAACCGAGCGGCTGTGTGACGAGTCTGCAGATCGACTTCTCTGGATCACCCGAAGCGGCAGCGGGGTACTCCCGCTTGCTGGAGCTCGTTGGATCGTCGTTCACTCGCCTCCAATTCCGTTTCGTGCTCAACCAGGACGTTGACATCGCCTATGTTATTCGGCGCTGCCCAAACTTAAGGACTCTGATCGCCCAAAGATCAAAGGTGAGTGCGGACACGTTCATCCAGGCGTATCGTGGCAATGAGGCGCGGATCGAGGAAATCGACTGTGAGTTTGACAACCTGAAGCGCATGGCGACGGAGCTTTCCGACAGAAACTCTCCGGTCGCGCAGAGGCTCCGGTGTCTTTCGCGCGGGGCTCCTCGACAATGGACCCACGGGATTTTCGCCGGGTATGAGGCCATGCTGGCGATGCTGAGCGTCAACCGCAGGCTCGAGTACTTCCTCATATCGGGGCCGTACGGTCACCTCCGAAAGAAGAGCGACATCATTCGACGCCACCACGACGAGCCTCTTGCCGTCGCTCGCAAGCCATTCTCGCTGGAGTGTCGACTGGCATTTCTGAGCATCTTCGGACGATCCCGAAGGCTTGAAAACACGGAGTCGGGGTCAGGGCGCCTCGCCCTCCTGATTGACCGTGACATAGTGTCAATCATTTTCGCCTTCGCGGCCGAGCGCGCGCGCCGGCGGCTGTACTATGACCCAAACCTGGAGGACCAGGAGTGGTTCATGCCGTATGGATGATCGCTAGGATATCGACGCTGGCGACGAAGCAGTATCTGCTCTCCGGTTCAATCACCTCATCACATTGGAGCCACCACGACCATTCATGTAGCAGCAGCTCAGTGTCATTGGAGCTGCAGCATCCGCAGCCATAGCTAGAGGCGTTTGCTCAGTCGCTGGCAATCAAACAAACCCTCCACACCACTCTAAAGTCAGAGACGCTGATCATTTTGCTCGGTACCAGGAGGACCTGGACAACACATTGCATGAAGAATCGATTTGATTACTGCAAGGTAAATCGATTCTCGACTGCGCCGCCGTCAATTCTCCATTCCCAAACAAGAAGATCGCATAACGAACCGGCGTTCGAATGACACCCTCTCGTCATCCATGCAGTGATCCGATGAAAAGGTCATCGCTCTGTGATACTGTATTGCTGTGAAGCAAAGCCAGCTGGTTCGGTTGAAGCACGCTTGCGACCTTTCCCAGCATGTCGCGCACCTCCACCGCGTACTCTTGGCTTGGAATGGGGAGGACCTGATATCTACACAATGCTCTTGTTCTCGGACCAGAACTTCAATGTGGACGGAAGCCATTTCATTGAGGATGAAACGGTTCTGACAGCCCAAAAAGTATTCAGCCGTGTCGGTTTCAGAGCGATGTGGTGTCCGACTTTTTCAGTCATCAATACTGAATTGCATACACTTGCCAAGATACTGGTATCCGAATCGGATTCTAATAGGATGGAGACCATAAGGTGGGCAGGATAAATTTACCAAGCGTGTTGATACTGTCCACTGGATGCAGAGCACCAGGTGCTAGAACTTTGAGAGCGAGAAATCAGCGATGCCAATCAACAATAACTTACCATACAGTTGCCATCCAAGGACCCACTCGTGTAAACGCTGAAGATGTGCTCGCTTCAACGCCAAATATTGTGATCTGATTAGACAGGGTACGTTATATCGAAGAACTGAAGTTCTCCGGAAACCCATCCACCAAATGGTCGCGTACGCCATCTATACGGACGGGATATGTATTTTGCAAGGTTCAACCAACTGGCATCGGCGATTAATGCGGCGGGAAGCCCGCTCACTCGCAAGGGTGGCTCATTCCCATATTCACCGGCTCGAGCGCACTCGCTTCTTATCCGGTATCAAGCCTATATATCCCTACGCCCCCACAATGCTCGGGCCACCTGCGATGCTCGCGAGCTCGACGGCGCTCTGGGTGTCCCTCGCGGCCGCCGCCCCCGCCGCGGACGACGCATTCCTCTCGCTTCCGGCGTTCGACATCCCGGCATTTGACTACCACTCGCTGGGCCACGGCGCGTCGCCCGAGCTGCTTCTGACGCAGCTGCAAGCCAACGGCATCGTCGCGCTGAAGAACGTGCCGACCTTCTCGAGTGTGCGCGAAGCGTACCTGCGTAAGGCTGCGGAGTGCGCCATGCTCGCGGTGGACTCGGCCGAGGGCGACTTCTTGACCACGAAGCTCTTCGAAGACGGCACCAAGCGGCACACGATCAACACGAACGCCGGGCTTGAGCTGTCGACCGCGGCGGAAAACACGCAGGAGCTGTGCCCGGGCTACCGTGAGCTGTACATGGAGTTCAGCGAACTGCTGGAGCGTGCCGTCAATTCATTTGGGCGCGCACTTGATGAGACATCGTTCACAGCGTCTGACGGCGAGCGAGTCATCTCTTCGCGGCAATTGGTGGGCGAGGCCGTGCGCCTTGACCACTTCCACGCGTACGAGGCGGCGCAGAGCAAGCCCGAGACCTACGGAAGCCAGCGCAACCTCGAGTTCTCGCTTCCGATGCATGAGGACCATGGCCTGTTCATCGCCATGACGGCGCCCAAGTTCTACGACGTCGAGGGCCGGCGATTGGTGGAGCGTGATCTCGCCAACGACGCTTCGGGGCTTGTCATCCAGACCGCATCTAGAGAGCGCGTTCGCCTGGTGCTCAAGGAAAACGAGGTCGTCATCATGATGGGCACGGGTGGCTCGCGTTGGCTCCAGACCAGCCACAGCATCCCTGCTGTGATGCACGGTATGAAGATGCCCGAGAGCGTCGTCGGTGGTGCAACCCGCTCGCTGCGCGCTTGGTTCGGGAAGATGACACTGCTGCCTGCTTACCAGCGACTCTTGGAGGATAACGACGTCACGTTCGACCAGCATGTGAACATGACGACGCGTTTCCTGCTGGAACACAAGGATGACGACCTCAAGACCATCGGCTGTGCCACCGGCCGCATGCTCACGGCGTCGGAGGGCAGTTGCACGGCTAAATCATGCTCGACCAAGAGTGGCGCGACTGCTCCGTCAGAGGGATGTGCGACGATCTGCAATCGCGTAGGCCACAGCGCCACGGATGCATCTGAGTGCGCAGCGAAGTGCACGTGCACGGATGCTGGTTCTGGCGAGATTTGCTGGATGCTGTGCGTGGAGACACTGGACTCGTGTGCAGCTGCCGATCAAACCTGCGACAGCCAGGCATTGGTCTGCTCAACGTCCGCATCGACGCCCACTCCCACGACCACCGCTCCCGCCGCCACAACCAAGGCTCCGACCACGAGCCCGAGTGCCACGAGCGCCACCGCCACCCCGTCGAGTGCTACGCCTACGACGACTACGCCATCGCCCACCCCGTCAAGCTCATCCTCGCCATCATCGTCGACGTTATCCACGCCTGGTCCTGGTACGACCTCTACTCCAGCACCTAATGGCCTGCCGACCGCGGAGACAGCCGCATCGTCGTCTGCATCGTCGACGGGTGAGAGTACTAACGACTCGGCGGTTATCGCTTCTTCCGCAGGTGACGAGTCGACGGGTTCGACCGCAGCGGTGGCTGGAAGTGCCTCTATGTCGTCGGAAGCCAGCGATCTCACGTCTCCTGGATCGCTCTCCAGCTCGAGCAGCAGCCTGGTCGGCAGCGCAGAGGTCACCTCTTCCAACACCGGCCCCGACGCATCCGACACCATCGAGTCCCATGCCGCAAGCGACGTGGGCGGTTCTTCGACGGATTCCGGCTCGAGCATGTCGTCGTTTTCGTCGACAGACTCGGGCGCGAATCTTCTGCCGACGGCGCTTGGGCTCGCCACGACCGCGCTTCTCTCGGTCGTGCTCGCCGCGGGGCTGCTTTAGACCGCCCACCCTCGTTCATTCTGGGAGCTTCAAGGGTATCCTTCTCTGCATCTCAACGGTATCAATGCAAACGACTTTCTTCTATTAGATATGCGCGCATCCCATGAACATCCGATCTTTCCTGCCGCTAGCGCCCACATATCACATCCCTACAATGATCCTCATCACATGCACAATGCAGCAATGAGCTTTCGTCGGTCGATCGCGCCCGTTGACCTCGCGTGCCCGTCGCAGCCTCTCCTCCATCGCCAACTCGCGTCCGTCGGCTCGCCGTTGTCCCACCATGCCCATCTTACCGATCCATTTCCACGAACAAAAGGATTGAACACAAGCGCGTAACACCACGCGCGCGCTTTGCTGAGATCGCTCGCAGGCGTCGTGACCGCCGCCCACCATTCCCCTGGCGTCGGTGACGCGTGATTGTCGAAAAATTCCGCGCATTTGTTCCGCCCCTTGCGCCATCAACAAGATCTAGCACTGTTAGCCATTCTTTCACAATAGAGGAGGTGTCGCTTGGTGATGACCAGGAATAGAGAAATAGCTTCCATCTATCAACGAGTATGACATTTCCGCACACCCTTTTGAAAGCTGAAGATACCGTGGACGTTCAGCACAAGAACATCCGCGGATCGCACGCTAGTGGGGGTGACACCCCTCCCATCGACTAATTTATAATTGCGACAAAATGTCCATTTTCAATTAATCTGCCAGTTGGTTATCTTGACTTTAGTATGTTCGAGAGCGGTTAAAAGCAGACTGTATTTGGTTCTACTCTTCAGTCGATCTCTATATTGAACGCAAGTGAAAGAAAGCGGGACCAGCTGGCCCAGCCACTATCGCCCAGTGTTCATCCGCCTCTTCTATCCCACGCGTGCTACAACACTACGAGCACATGCGCCTTTCACTTGCATTCATTATGAACACGTTCAACAACGAACGGAAAAGCCCTGGGAAAATGGGTGCATGGATAATCCACGGAAACCCGCGTCCACATACAATTCCCAACTGCAACCTGCAACCCCAGGGATTGGAAAAGCCAGACCCGCCTGTATGGGCTGTGTTACTCATGGAACGACTCCGGGGTTTCTCAGGCCTGGGCCAGGCGGGCCGCCCTCAGAATTGGATCGGCTTGACTATCTTTCCTTCCCCCTGTCGCTCCATTTTCTTATTTCCGCGGCCACCACCAGAGTTGGACTTTCTTGATAGCGCGTCTGACTCGGGTTTCCTCCCCAGTATCAAATCTCAGCACTAGCATTTACAGCGCGGAAGGGTAACAGATCGATATGGCGGGGCGGACGACGACGGCGGCGGCGCGGCGCTCGCTGCTCTCGGTGGCGGTGGTGGTGGCGGCGGTCGCGATGGTGGCCTGGGCCGAGTCGGAGTGCTGCAGCACATGCATCGGCAAGACGTCATCCACGGCGTACACGTATGACCCGGTTATCTACACGCAGTGCTCGAACGTCACAAACGGCATCTGCTGCTTCGACTGCGGCAGTCTGGGCGAGCCCGTGTACGGTGACACGGTCTCGTACGCGTCGGACGGCACCACGGCGGTCGCTAAGACGGGCACGTACATCACCTTCACGTGGTCAGACATTGTGAACGTGACCTACGTCACGCTCAAGACGGGCCAGAAGAAGACGGTCACGCCCACCATCTCGGACACGGCCGCCTCCGTGGACGACGGCACGTTCTCCATCTGTGCCACGAGCGCCGGCACCATCTACTTCCGCGGCTGGGGAGAGGACATGTGCCGTGAGGCGTCGCCCGAGAAGTCCATCACGGTGCGTTCAAAATGCAGGCGCTCTCTCTTCACTTGTAAGGACGGCAAGCTGACTCATCGCTGGTTGTATGATGGCAGATTGAGGAAGGCGACAGCACCACGTGCGACGCGAGCTCCAAGACCACGACGGACGACAAAACGAGTTCGACGTCTGCGTCGTCGTCGTCGAGCGTGGACGCGAGCGTGGAGAACTGCAATGCAAACCGAGGCAGTATCCAGACAATCGATAGTGCGATTTTCGCTGTTCAGGATTCGCTACGGTTCTGCTGGCGGGATCGTTGACGATTTACTGTTCATTTCATCGAAATAGGTGTCCAGCAATGCGTCTGCGTCTCGGACTGGACCAATCCGCCCGAGTGCGACCAGTGGCCCGTGTGGAAGTGGATCGTCACGATCGGCGGTGGCGTCGCTGCTTTCGTAAGTTTGATGCATCCCGAGGTTACCGTTGATCAACCCATGGTCGCTAACTTGTCCCCACTGCACGCACAGCTCTCCATCCTCCTGTCGGTGCGGGCATTCATCAAGAGCCGCGAGAAGAAGAAGCAGGACAACCGCGACAGCAACGAGCAGCCGCCGATCCTCCAGAAGGACGCCGTTGAGACGCTGCAGGTGACACCGAGCCGCGAGTACAAGAACGAACCGCTCGCAATGGCCATGCCGTACAAGCGCGACTCGGACGTGGACTACCTGCCGCCGGCGCAGAAGAACAACGACCACCGCGAGTTCGCGCTGTGAGCCCGACGCACACCCGCCTCGCTGCCATGAGTTAGGTACCCATAATTATGATGCGTAGCACCAAATACAAGTAACTTTAGAAGACGAGGGACGCCGCCCGCGACCGCCGCCAAGCCTCGCCGGTCACCACCGGCATCCAGCAAGCAGAAGAATACGACAAGCAACGAGTGGAAGACCATGCCTCGATACAATACACGTCCAAACTGAAGACACCATGACATCCATGACCAGTGATCCGAAGGAAGTAGTGTCCTCTTGAATCGTCCAGGTGACTTGGACCTCGACACGGAGAGGACTCTATTCTCCACCCATCCCGTACTTAGCGTCCCCCGAAAAGTGCGCTTTTCACCCGCAAAGTCGTACTTAGCTGCGTTTTTGGCGCCAAATTTTCCCCCCATCCATCATCGCAACTGCCCGACAATCGCGTCGCATTCCGATCCAGCAGCACGCCGCGCATCGCCTCAATAGCAGCAGCACTAGCTCAATAGCAGCGCCTTCACCACGCTAGTGACTCGCCTGTCCCAATGGCGGAGCTGGCGGTGCGCGCGCGACCGCAGCGCAAGGCCAAGCGCACGGACGTGGACTACGCGGTGCTGTCGTCCGGCCAGCAGATCCCCGAGTACTCGAGCGAGGAGGACGAGTCGGACGACGACGAGCCCTTCGGCGGCGCCCGCAAGCGCAAGCGCAAGGTGGCGGGCAGGAAGAGCGCGCGCGACCAGTGCTTTATATGCCACAAGGAGTCCAAGAGCCCCTTCATCCAGTGTGACAACTGTGCCCGCCTGTGCGTAGACCGCTGCTGTCGGTGACCGCCGCTTGTTCCCGTGCTCACTCCTCTGCCGTCGCAACCATAGGTTCCACGCGCGCTGCGGCCGGCCGTTCGAGTCGGCATCCATCCTGGGCAACACGAGCTGCTACGAGGTCCGCCCTTTCGTCACCAGTTCTTCACTTTTCGCCCCACTGACAGTGTCGTCTGTGACCCAACTATCCATCCACAACAGTGCCTGCAGGAGGCGCGCATCTCGTCGCTGAGCAAGCTGCCGCGCCCGTCAGTGGACTCGATCGACGACTTCGTCAAGCTGCTCAAGCGCTCCAAGAAGATCGTGGTGATCGCTGGCGCGGGTATCAGCGTGTCGTGCGGTATCCCGGACTTCCGCTCCAAGGACGGCATCTACAACATGGCGCGGCACATGGACGTGGTGCTGCCCGAGCCCGAGTGCCTGTTCCAAATCGAGTACTTCCGGCAGGACCCGGCGCCGTTCTTCCAGATCGTGCGCAACGCGTTCGCCAACTCGCCCGTGCCGTCGGCCACGCACCGCTTCCTCAAGCTGCTACAGGACAAAAAGAAGCTGCTGCGCGTGTACACGCAGAACATCGACGGGCTCGAGGAGGCCGCGGGTGTGACCAAGGTCATCCCGTGCCACGGGAGCTTCGCTTGGTCCACGTGCATGCGCTGCCGCAACCGCGTGCCCACGAGCGAGCTCATGGACGCCATTCAAGCCGGCATCATCCCGACGTGCTCACTCGGCGATTGCCGTGGGGTGCTCAAGCCCGACATCACCTTTTTCGGCGAGGTGCTGGACGACACAGTGAGCACGAGCATCACACGAGACCGGTTGCAGGCAGATCTGCTGCTGGTCATGGGCACGTCGCTCAAGGTGGCGCCCGTGATGGAGATCCCCGGGTACTTGCCGGCGCACATCCCGCAGGTCGTGATCAATATGACGGCGCTCAAGAAGAAGAAGATCAAGAAAAAGGCCAACGCCATGCCGAGTACAGTGACACGAGGCGGCGCCGGTAATAAGGACAAGGCCGACAAGGACGACGAGGAGTTCGACTTGTCGCTGTTGGGCGACTGCGACGAGATCGTGCGGTACATTTGCGCTCGAGCGCGGTGGGACCTAGACACCGCCACCGCCGACAGCGACGAGGACGTCAAGGTCATCAAGGTGAGTTCTCCGTCTGACAGCGACAGCTTCCAAGACAAGAAGGCAAAGGACAAGATGAAGAAAAGGGAGAAGAAGCCCCACATTATTTCGCACGAAGAGCGGAAACGGCAGAAGAAGGTGTTCTGCTTCGATGAGTGCCACTGCGACAAGCGACTGGCCATCGCGGCGGAGGACACCAGCTCCGACAGCGATCCCGATCCCGAACGGATCGTCTGGTACGATGCGTTGAAAGTCCTACTATATGACTTATAAGTACGCTAACCTCTTGACTTGCGTGCCTTATTGATATTTAGCAACCGGTGCTCTATCTGCATTGACGGCGACGAGGTGGAGCACTTCCGCTGTCTGTAAGTGTCCCTGCCCCGCATAGATCCAGATGAGAGAGGGTGCGTCGATGCTAACATGTTCACCACCACGTTAACGACGACAGGGACTGCTTTGACTACGACCTGTGCGGCTCGTGCTATGCCAAACGCAAGCACCATCACAAGGGCGGCAAGCACCAGTTCTCGCAAGTCCTGGCGTAAGTCTCATAATTCACTTCGAGCGACCATCCAACCTGAGGCAGCCTCCAGTTCGATGCGTGGCGCTCAGTGTCGAGAGGGGTGATTCGTCTCGCCCACAAGCGCTGCTCCCTATCTCAGTACTCGCACGGTGCCATCGCCGCTTGAGATCCTCTCGAGCGTCTTGGTGCTCTCGTCCATCGCGATCGATGCTTGGACCATGCGTTGTGTACAAACGAGTCCAGCGCCAGCCTCCACGTCGGTCCACCACCCGTCTGACAGGCACGACGATGTGTCAAGCAAGCTTTGCAAGAACATCATATGCGTTTCGCTGCGCTTCTTCTGGGGCAACGACACCGCCCGACACCGTCTAGCAGAGGTCGGATCGCCATTTTTGGGTAAAACGTGTTGAAGTCTACTTCAACGTGAGACGGCTCGTACAAACCAGTTATTGAATACTATTTTGATTGTTTGATTTCAATAAGAGAAGCATCAATAAGCTTCCATGTAGTGGACTCCAGTAAGTGCCGACCAGTCGAGATTGAATCCAAGAACGATAATAAGGGCGAAGGCGAGCGGCATGGCCGAGCGCTGGGAGTTCCTGCGCCCGCTGTGCATGGCCCTGCGCGGCCGGCTCTCGTGCGCACGGAAGCTAGCGTACGCGTGCCGGCGGCGACCTTCGGCAGCCTCGAGCTGTGGCTTCCACTCACGGAGGACCGCCTAGGAGCGTACACTCCGAGAGGCGATCCTGCTGCTCGCCATGGTCGCGCGAGTGGGTCGCGAGGCGTGAGAGCTCGTGCTATCCGATATCTGTGGGCTCGAGCTGAGGCATGAATCCTCGAAGGAGTTCGTGGAGTCCGACAGCTTCTGCGTTGCGCGGTTCAGAGTGCGGATCATCAATGACAGACGCGGATATGTCGTACTGATGATCTGGGCGGACGAAGTGCTGGCGCCCTTCTTCGAGCTCGACGCGCCTCCGAGCGCCATCTTCTCCGCAGCTGCGGCTAGAATCTCTCATGCAGCTCGCCGTCCATTGTCACCGGTGGATGCCTGGATCAATGTCGTCCTGGACCAGCCCGTGTACCGCTTTGAGCGCGTGTTCGCCCTGTTCAAGGCTCTCCACTCCAAATACGGCGGCTGGCGCTTCCCGATTAACACGTCGGCCGACGGAGAGACGACGCGCGCCCTTGACTGCGCCTTGGTGATTGAACCAATGGAATGGGAATTCTGCTCGTCGAAGATTATGTCAAGCGACGCAGAACTGCTGGGTGAGCTAGTGCGTTCTGGTGGCGTGCTGCCTCTGTCTCGATTTGAGATATCCTCGGAGTACGATAGGTCAGGCGTGAAAGCGCGAGCCTATGGCGACCTGCTGACGGTTCTGCTGGGCTTGGATGGCAACTCGAGACTTCAGCTCCCAACGCTATCGATCTGCCAGTCCAGTCTGGATTATCCGGGGTTCATAGGCCGAGTGTGCTCCACTTTGGCCGAGACGCGCGCCGTCGATGCGCTGACGCTGTTTTTTGGCGTAATTGAAGACCTTGAAGACAACTACTTTAGACCGACGCTGTGGAGATACGTTGCGTACGCGTTCTTCTCCAAGCAAGCCCGTGCCCGCTCTTCAATATCGAGCCTCAAGCTCCGTAGTCATTTTGGATCGAAAAGACGTGGAGGCGGTCGCAGCGGTGCTCGCGAGCGACGATCCAGTTTCTCGCCTGTACGGCCGGCACCTACCCCAGGAACTACCGCTATTTACAAGCACTTGGAGTTTATGCTGTGTACCTGAGGGAGGACCCGCTGTTTCATCCGTGCTTGATGATTTCTTGGTGAAGCGCCATCTCATTCTTCGCATCTTCGATATTGCTGCCGAGTGTGTTCGTTCTTCACTCGTGGGATCACTCGCGGTGCATGCATCCGAGCATGGTCAATGTCAACGAGTGTCTAGCGGATGTGAAGGAGGATTTTTAACGCACCACAATCATGCCACTTGTCAGGAGTCGTGAGACTTCAACACAGTTTTCGCGCCTTGGTTCGTGATGCGTACGTGTTTCCTCATTGCATATTCGAGTCGCGGCTTCGGTCGCATGACAGTCCATGTTCATTGCTCACAGGCTGTGAGCATAAATGACAATCCGACCGACTCGGATCCACTCGACCGCTCAAACTCAGCAGCAAGCAACATGTACACAATGCACCACTCACATGTGCCCCTGAGGACGCGTGGCGAGCAGTGCGAAGCGCCTACGAGCGCTGTCTTCCTCGCCTCCTTGCCCGTCGACGCCGACGCGCGTCGCTTTCGATACATGCAGTCCTCTCTAGCCGCTTGACGTCCTTGTTCATAGCTGCGCATGGGTCGCCGGAGGTAATTTCGTCGCGCAAAGCCATTTCGATCGACACCTGTTTCCTAGTCCACGCGTTGCGCACAAAAGTATCGAGAGCCAGCCTATTCGTGCGCTCCGACGGCTCGCCTCTGTTCAGACACGCCACGATGTCCTGCAGGCGGTACGAGAACGCCAGGAACTACTCACCGCGCCTCATCTTCGTCTCTCCCAAGGCCGCCAGGATCTCGGCGGGCTCCATCCAGCAGTGGAATTCCTCCTGAACGCGGCTCCAAACTCGTCCAGCGTCATTACCCTCAGCTCCTAGCGGTTCACGTCAAGCCAATGACGCGCACCGCCTTTCAAGAGCGAGCGCATGAGCGCGACCTTGGCGAGATCGAGCCAATTCTTGCCGTCCACGACCTCCGCCATCTCGACCTGCATCTTGAGCTCCTCGAACCACTTGGCGGTCCCGGGGTCGATCATCCCATCCGGGGTTACGCCTATGAACGGCTCCATCGTGACCGTCGACGCTTAGCGACCCAGTCACTGTTCAAACGGCAGCCTCTCGCCATCAGCTCCTTCTACTCTTAGCCTCGGTGGTCTTGCGCGGGACAATGATGAACGCGAAATGACTGTCTGTACATCGATCAGAAGGAATCCGATGGCGAGTTGAGAATGGCATGAGACGAGATCCACTGATGGTCTTCCTCGGTGTGCTACACACCAAGCGTGGAGCTTTTACAGCCTTCTCTGGTTTGGCGAAGCAGTCCATGTCCATTGCTTTATCACATAATGACAAATGTAAGTGACTCGGACCTACCTGGCTGCTCCAAACTCAACAACTCCTCACGCGCGACGCCTGCGACGACGAGGACGGGGTGACTCCTCCTCCAATAGCTGCACTGCCGTCCACTCATCCCTACCGTCGCTGCAGGTGATCTCCATGAGCGTGTTCACAGCCTTCCAGATCGCTTCAGACGAGTTACGTTCGTCCATTACCACCAGCTGGACTTCTACCGCATGCTTGGGAAAGTAGCTGATGAATGTTTCGAGCGCGAATCTGTACGTCCTCTTCGTGATTTTGTCGCCGTCCCAACGCTCTGACTCCTCAATCAGGCGCTGCGCGAAGTCTCTGAAGGTCTCGTTGCCTCGCTTCTCCGTGTGCGTCACGATCAGCATAATCTGGTGCCGCGGCATCGTGCAATGGAAGGCCTCCTTGAAGCGCCTGCCAACCTTGTCCAGCGGCAGCTCCTTCAGCTCCCTCCACTGAGACGAGAACTAGGTCTGCGCCGGTCCAGCCAGGAACCGGCGCATGAGCAGCACCTTGTCGGGCCCCGGCCACTGCTCGCCGCTCAGCTGTTGCTCCAGCTCCAGCTCCAGCTCCAGCTCCAGCTCCAGCTCCAGCTCCAGCTCCAGCTCCAACTCCAGCTCCAGCTCCGACTCGCAGCGGTCGAATCAGGTGGCGGCCCCGACGTCGACTCCTCCGACGGGCACGACGCCCGTAAACGTCGGCAGCTTGGCGTACATCTTCGCATGCGGCGGGGGAAGGAGCGCACTTCGAGGGCTCCCGCGGCGTCTTTCATCGTTGGTGGGTGGTCTTCGCACCACAGGTGTTGAAGTGGCGAAGAGCTACGTGACCACGAACCAGAAACTTCAAAAATACATTCTTGTGATAAATTGATTCGCACATTATGAACATATATCTCATGAAATGTAAATAAGCGTCATTTAAAAATGAATAAGAATGTAGATTTCATCAAGATGATTGGATCCAAGACTACATGGTATTCGAATTTTTGCTCCCAATATTTGCTGCAATAGTTTATGTAGCTAAGTCACTTTCGATTATTTTTCAATAATTGTATGCTGAAGTGTCCACTTCAAGCAGAATTGGTAAGCACTAGGTGGCGCCGTCGGACGTTTAAATGCTGTTCGCTGCAGTCCTCTGTCGCTAGAGAGGTCTTGTGGTGTATGTGACTGCCTCGTGGCGAGCAGTTGGTTGGTGAAATGCGATATTAGTTCCAATAGATGGGGTGTGTGGAGAGTGCTAAGAGACTAAGATGGAAGCTGTCACGTGTGCGTGCTCACGTGAAGAACGTGAGCGAAGTGTCGTAGTTGACCGAGAACTCGTCCAGCAGGTGCAGGTACGCCGCGTACTGGCGCATCCACTCGCCGGCGACGTGGTCCTGGACGTCGCTGCGGAACAGCGCGAGGAAGCTGCGCACGTCCTTGTCCTTCATGTTGGCCTTCATCCACCCCAGCAGCTTGGCCACGACCACGCCGCCGTTCACGTCGTCCTCGTTCATCTCGCTGAACAGCGCCGTGAGGGCGGCGTACTCCTTGCGCTCCGTGAGTGTCTGCGAGATGACGTCCTTGACGGCGATCACCTCGTCCTTGAGGATGGCCTCGAGCTCCGCGAACGCGCTCATGATCATGTCGCCAAAGTCCCGGCGGTCGTCGTCAATCTTGGCGAGCGCAGCGGCCAGCGCCTCGTCGAACGCATCGTACAGCGTGGTCACTTTATATCCAACGCCTGCGATGAGCGTACGTTCCTCTAACAGATACTCCTTCAGTCCACTGACGAATCGGATGTGCTGGTCAAAGAGCTGCAGCCACTTGGCCAGCGCCACCAGCCCCTGCGGCGACACGCTCATGAGCTCGTCCTTCGCGATGAACGCGCGCACGCGGTTCATGTCCTCGTAGATGGGCTGGTTCAGCAGGCAGAAGCCCAGCTCCGTCCAGTCCACGCCCAGCTCAGCCTGCCCCCACGGCGCGCGCAGTCGCGGTTTAGTGTCCATGAACTCGGGCGTGTCTTCCTCGGATAGTTTGTTGTTGACGGCGTCTTCGCCCTCTTCCTCGGTCGACTGACTGCGCGAGAAGAGGCCCAGGACGGACCGCACAAACACCGACGAGCGCTTCCGCTTCTGGTTCCCACCGTGCGACGAGTTGTTGCCTTCGTTGTGGCGCTTGAGCCACGCGATTGTGTCGGCGATGCCGCGGTGCTTGTCGTTCGTGTTCTTCCCACTCTCGGTCATCTTGTGGTCGAGCTCCTCGAGCTCAGCGAGCTGCTGCCGCACTTCCTCATGCGTCAGTTTCTGCAGCGGTTTCTTCTTGGCCAGCGTCTTGCGGTCGCCGCCGAACGCCTCCAGGTCCGCCCAGGCCATGGGATCGCTGTCCGCGTCGCTGCTGTCCTTGTCGCTGTCGCTCTCGCCATGGAAGCGCGCCGTTTCGCGCGGGTGAGTTCCCAAAATACGATAGCTCTTGTGAGCGTTTTCACTCGGTTCCGCGCCCTCGTTAATCTCCGCCGCCGCCAGAGACAGCGAGGCCGCGGACACCTCCAGCGACGCGTCGTCGCCGCCGTCCAGCGCGCCGCCAGCTTCGCGCCCGAGCGCCGGGACGTCTTCGCTCACCGAGCCCCCCATGTTCTGAGTTGGTCTGCCTTCGCCTGTCTTTAGCTCCTGGGATTCTCGATAATGGCAGTTGGGAGCACAGCTCATTCCTTTCCAAGGCGGCTTTTTGCGCTAGGAGCGATCTTGAATGGTGCATTTTAGCCAATAGAATAGACGAAAAATAATTTTGACCAATAGATGAAGCAGAAATAAAGTGAGGATGGGCGCGGGGATTGGTGGAAAAGCACCGCCGCGTGACAAGCGGAGGTTGAAGTTATCTGGATGCCGCGTTTCGACCAATCAGCGGTCGGGAAATCGGGCTTTGGACCAACTCTAGGTCAAAAGACCTCTTTTCTTCTCTGTTTAGAAGCAACCCACTGTCCGGCATACATTTCGCAAGTCAAAGCGCTGCGCGTGTCTCTTTCTCGCCTACAAACTGGATTCGCTCGCTGTATGTGGAGGCTGCCATCGCATCGCTCTTCTATCTAAATCTGCGCATGGCAATAGGCGGAGACGGTTGATCGTGTTCTCGAGCCCATCTAGCAGAGCGTTTCTATGAAGAGATGACGGAGAGAGAAACTCGGACGAGGCAGCAACCCGCCAGTGTCGAAATCTAATCTTCATTGGGATTCGCATCATCCCACGCGCCGCTGCATCAAGACAGCGGAACGTCAGCCACGCAGGCGACCCAATTGGCACTCGCCGTGAGCAATCAGCAGTGAGGGTCGGTGCACCACCAAGATGAACGGCGTCAGTGCACTTTGTTACAGTAATTGATTCCGCGCACAGGTAAAAATAGTTTGCGTTCCCCCGAAGAGGATAAAATGAAACGCACTATAATTTCCTGGCCGTATACTTCCAGCGCTCACGGTGCTTCCCGCTATCTTGAGTAAAACCTCGACCGTATAAAAAACCTCGCGCGACAGGCGTCGCCTCCAAGCACTCGACGGCGACGCGTGAAGCCAAGGAACAAGGCGAAGCGACCGGCGGTGGCGGCGAATTAGAAGCGGGCGACTAAGAAGAAAGAGCGGCGGCGACATCTACGCCAGTGACGGAAGTGTCGGGCGCTAAAGTGCAGGAGACAGCGACAAGGGCGAAGGCGAGGGCGAGGAGCAGGATGGCGGAGGAGGACGGCAAGCTCAAGGTGGGCCTGGGCGCGCGCGGCGGATTCGACGAGGACTTGTACGGTGGCGGCGACCGGTTCGCGGGCTACAGCGCAACGATCCGCGACGAGGGAGAGGAGGAAGACGACGCGGGCAACCACAACGACGAGGAGCAGGAGCTGGCGGCGCTGCGCCGGGCGCGCGGCGGGGGCGCCAAGGCCGCCGGCGGGATGAACGACGGGCTGATCGACGAGTCATACGACCCGTTCGCGGCCGCGCGCGAGGCGAACGGATCGGGGCTAGTCAACACACGCATCGCGGACCGCGACAACGACTACCGCAAGCGCCGGTTCGATCGCATGCTGTCGCCCGAGCGCGGCGACGCGTTTGACGGCAAGACGCCGCAGCGCTCGTACAAGGACATCATGCAGACGCAGCAGCTGGACGCCGAGCGCGCGGAGGTTATCCGCAAGATCCAGCAGAAGCGCGAGGAGGAGGCCGAGCAGCAGAAGCTCAAGGAGCAGCAGAGCGAGGCGACACAGGAGCCGGCGGCGGACGCGACCCCCAAGCGCAAGCGTAAGCGCATGCGTTGGGACGACGACGGCGCTGCGACCAGCTCTGCCGGGGAAAAGACGGACGGCGAGTCCGAGTGGGACACGGAGAGCGAGCGGTCGAGCAAGGCTGCCATTTCGGTCGCTGCGACGCCCATGCGCACGTCTTCGCGGTGGGACGCGACTCCTGTGTCTTCGTCTGCCGTGGCAGCCACCCCGGTTGGTGGCTCTGGCAGGAAAAATCGGTGGGATGAGACTCCGGTCAGCGGAGTGGCCGCAGGCAGATCAAAGTGGGATGCAACGCCGAACGCTCTTGGTGGAGCTGCTACGCCTGCGCCAGGAGGTAAGCGGTCTCGTTGGGATGAGACTCCTGTCGCTGGAAATGACGCCATGACACCACGTAAGTCTGTTCAAATGACGCCGGGTGGATCCATCGCTGCTGATATTATGAGCGGCGCGCTTACACCGGAGTTGGCGCAGCGCATGCGGTGGGAGCGAGAGATTGAAGAGCGTAACCGTCCGCTGTCGGATGAAGAGCTCGATGCCATGTTCCCTGCGACTGGCTACAAAATCTTGGACCCGCCGGCGTCATATGTGCCGATTCGGACGCCGTCTCGCAAGTTGTTGGCTACACCAACGCCCATGGGCCAGACACCAGGCTTCTCCATGCAGGCGACGCCTGCGCGTGAGGACTATGGCGTGGCGGCGGCGACACCGTCGGGCGACGGCTCGATGCCGTTCATCAAGCCAGAGGACTACCAGTACTTCGGCAAGTTGATGGACGAGGTCGATGAAGAGGGGCTGGACCCCGAGACTGCGAAGGAGCGCAAGATCATGCGATTGCTGCTCAAGATCAAGAACGGATCTCCGCCGCAGCGCAAGACGGCGCTCCGACAGATGACGGACAAGGCACGCGATTTCGGTGCCGGCCCGCTGTTCAACCAGATCTTGCCGCTTCTCATGTCGCCAACGCTGGAGGACCAGGAACGGCACTTGCTCGTCAAGGTCATCGACCGCGTTCTGTACAAGCTGGACGATCTGGTGCGCCCCTACGTACACAAGATTCTGGTGGTGATCGAGCCGCTGCTGATTGATGAGGACTACTACGCTCGCGTCGAAGGTCGTGAGATCATCTCGAACTTGGCGAAGGCTGCGGGTCTTGCAACCATGATCTCAACCATGCGCCCGGACATCGACATTGACGACGAGTATGTGCGTAACACAACGGCTCGTGCATTCGCCGTGGTCGCATCAGCATTGGGAATCCCAGCTCTGCTGCCTTTCCTGAAGGCCGTCTGCCAATCACGCAAGTCGTGGCAGGCGCGACACACGGGCATCAAGATTGTGCAGCAGATTGCGATTCTCATGGGTTGCGCCGTGCTTCCTCACTTGAAGCACTTGGTCGAAATCATTGAGCATGGCCTCGAGGATGAACAGAAGGTCCGCACGATCACGGCGCTTGCCCTCGCAGCGCTTGCAGAGTCTGCGCACCCGTACGGCATTGAGTCGTTTGATTCGGTGCTTCGCCCGCTGTGGAGGGGAACTCGCAAGCACCGCGGCAAGGGACTGGCTGCGTTCCTGAAGGCCATCGGCTTCATCATTCCATTGATGGACTCCCACTACGCCAACTACTACACGCGCGAAGTGATGATCATTTTGATCCGCGAGTTCCAGTCCCCTGACGAGGAGATGAAAAAGATCGTGCTCAAGGTGGTGAAGCAGTGCGTTTCGACTGACGGTGTCGAGGCGGCGTACGTCAAGGAGAGCATCCTGCCGGAGTTCTTCCGTCACTTTTGGGTGCGGCGCATGGCGCTGGACCGTCGCAACTACCGCCAACTTGTGGAAACGACTGTCGAACTGGCCAACAATGTAGGCGCCAGCGAAATCATTTCCCGGATCGTTGATGACCTGAAGGACGAGAGCGAGCCGTACCGGCGAATGGTTATGGAGGCTATCCAGAAGATCATCTCCAACTTGGGCGCGACCGACATTGCTTCTGATCTCGAAGAGAAGCTCATTGACGGTATCCTGTACGCGTTCCAGGAACAGACGTCGGACGACACGTCGGTGATGCTCAATGGCTTCGGCATTGTTGTGAACGCGCTGGGTATCCGCGCCAAAAACTACCTGCCGCAGATTTGCGGAACAATCAAGTGGCGCCTGAACAACAAGCCGGCCAAGGTGCGCATGCAGGCTGCCGACCTGATCAACCGCATCGCCGTCGTCATGAAGACGTGCGACCAGGAACAGCTGATGGGCCATATGGGTGTTGTCCTCTACGAGTATCTGGGCGAGGAATACCCGGAGGTGCTGGGCAGTATCCTCGGCGCGCTCAAGGCGATCGTGAACGTGATCGGTATGAACAAGATGACGCCGCCGATCAAGGATCTGCTGCCGCGTCTGACGCCGATTCTCAAGAATCGTCACGAAAAGGTGCAGGAGAACTGTATCGACCTGGTTGGGCGAATCGCCGATCGCGGCGCGGATCTCGTATCGGCGCGCGAGTGGATGCGTATCTGCTTTGAGCTGCTGGACATGCTGAAGGCGCACAAGAAGGGTATCCGCCGTGCGGCCGTCAACACGTTTGGCTACATCGCCAAGGCTATCGGCCCACAGGACGTGCTGCACACGCTGCTGAACAACCTGAAGGTGCAGGAACGTCAGAACCGTGTTTGCACAACGGTCGCGATCGCCATCGTGGCTGAGACGTGTTCGCCCTTCACGGTCGTGCCAGCGCTCATGAATGAGTACCGCGTGCCGGAGCTGAACGTGCAGAACGGTGTGCTCAAGGCGTTCTCGTTCATGTTCGAGTACATTGGCGAGATGGGCAAGGACTACATTAACGCGGTCACGCCGCTGCTGCAGGACGCTCTCATGGACCGCGACCTCGTCCACCGTCAGACGGCGTGCGCGACGGTCAAGCACCTGGCGCTGGGCGTCGTGGGCCTCGGCTGCGAGGACGCGCTCGTGCACCTGCTCAACTACGTGTGGCCCAACATCTTTGAGACGTCGCCGCACGTGATCAACGCCGTGTTCGAGGCCATCGAGGGCTGCCGCGTGGCGCTCGGCCCGCACGTAGTCCTCCAGTACGTGCTGCAGGGTTTGTTCCACCCGGCGCGCCGCGTGCGCGAGGTCTACTGGAAGATCTACAACTCGCTTTACATGTACGCGCAGGACGCGCTCACGCCCGCGTACCCGGCCATCGAGGACGACGGCATCAACACGTACAATCGCACGTACCTCGAGCTGGTGCTGTAGCGTGGTCATGGACGCAGGGAAGAAGTGAGACAAGAGCGACAGGAGTCTCAAGGCGGTGGCAGGTGGGACAAACACTTTCAATAACAAACGCGAGGCGTTGAGCCGCGGTGGCGGGCGCGTCTTCGATTGAAATTTCGCGTCGGCCGTCCAGTGTCCAGTGTTTCATGAATTTCGTGATTTTCGTGCCCTGAGACTGCAAAAGCGTCACATGCGCGGCAATGTTTCGTGGATTTTCGTGTTCACTAACCTTTTTAGGAGCCTTGGGACCCAGCGGAGCGTTACCCGACGACGCGCAGGCGTGTCTCTGGCTCCCATGTTCACCCTGGACCCAGCTCGTGACTCCGTGTTGTTGAGCGATGGAGTGTGGATCGGTACGTAAGCAATTTTGTTTGCGTGGGGGCTTCTAGAACTAACGAGGTGCATCGGGCACCACAGCCGGGGCGCACACGACACATAGAGTGACGGGCGCGCGAGTTGGACAACCCGAGGTCTCTTTGCGGCGCCTCTTCGCGGTGAAGGCCTCCGAACATCGCTGTACGCTCGCTCGTTCTGCACGGCGACCACGTTTGTACGCCCCCGGGGGCTCGTGGGGCTTGAAGTCGCGCGCCTCGTCGACGCAGTTGGTCTATTCTTCCGATTGGCTCGGTGGGAATGACTCACGCTCTTTTCTCGCCCTGACCGAGTCAGCCACAACGCGTTTCGCTTCGAGCGGCGCAACTACGCTTACCTGTGTAGTCCACGCACTTCTCACTTCTGGCTGCAACGGTATGATCTGGGCGCCGATCTGTGCGGTCGTGTGTTCGGCGTCGGCCACAGGGTCGTTCCTGGCGGCGTTCAAGCTATTGAGGGATTCGCCCGTGCGGTCGTCGAGCGTCTACTGGCTGCTCACGATGCTCTTCGTCTCCTTCTGCACGCTGGCAGCCACGCGCGCGTCCTACTACGTGTGGCTCGCGACGGTCTTGCCGCGCGTGCCCGGCGGGAAGCCGGTGCAGAACCAGCTCGACCGCATGGGCATCCACGCGATCGTGCGGCTCCGAGACGAGCAGACGTGGCTGGTCACGCTCGTGGTGGTCACCGGCGACACGGCGCTGTTCGGCGTCTTCCTGTGGCTCTTCCAGCTGACATACCAGCTCTCGGGCTTGCTCTCTCAAGGAATGGATCAGGGCGAGGACCGCGAGCGCGTCAAGATCCGACGCATCGCCGTGGCGAGCTTCCTGGCCGTCGCGGCGATGTTCGTGGTCGATCTCTCCTTGGGGCTGCGCTTCGGGGCGTACGCGCGCTCGACGCATGACGTCCTGCTGGTCGTATACGCCCTGCAGATCGCCACGGTCATCTATATGGTGGTGGTCGTCGTGTGCATCAAGATCAAGGGTCGCGATCTCGACGCGGTTGACGGCGAGCGTGTCGTCGCCCCCATCTACCGCCGCCTCGAGGGCATTCTGTACGTACTGCGCCGCATTTGTTCGTTTATATATACGAAAAGTCCTACGTGAAGTATTCGCTTGTATTGTTTGCCAACTTTGTCCAGGCTGACGTACGCGGCGCTGGCGTCGCAGTTCCAGATCATCTCGCTGACGCTCTTCTTCGGTTACCGACACACCTTCACGGCTGTGACGTGGATGGGCGTCAGCACCGTCATCAACAACGCCGCCGGGCTCGTGCTTTCGATCGTGATCGGCTGCAGCCACCCTTGTGTGCTGCGCTTTTGTCGGTGCCTACTGCTCTCCCCCAAAGGGCTGGACGCCGCGTTGCTGCAAGACACGCCATCGCACTACTGGTGGTACGAGATGGGAACAACACCGAACGAGAGACTGTGCAGCGGCAACGCAGCGTTCGCTCCGTCTCTGGCGGTGCTTCCGCCTCAGCGTCCACTGACGGAGGTGGAGCGTCCCGTGTTCGTCTACACGGATATTGAGTCGTCCAGCGCGCTCTGGGGGATCCGTGATGGCCGCGTCATGCAGGAAGCGACCGAGATACACGACACTCTCATGCGATCCGTGCTCGCCAAACTCGGCGGGTACG
>JAASGW010000432.1:0-25645 GCA_023334395.1 Phytopythium sindhum | reverse complement strand
CCAGCAACCCACGCGACGTGGCCAGGTATGAATGTATCAATTTTTGTGTATGACATGTATTAATACTCCGCGTATTAACTATTCTATGTATCACAGGAAAGAAATCACGTCCGATATACCTGCAGCAAGATAATGCGGGACCTCACGCTTTTTTTGGCGACGCCACTGTGGCGGCAGTAGGTCGGGAGGGTGGGTGGAAGATCGCTTGGTGTGCCAACCATCGAACTCTCCCGACCTCAATGTCCTCGACCTCGGGTTCTTCAACTCCATCCAATCACTGCAGTATCAAGAGGAGACCTACACTTCAGACGACCTGATCGCCGCCGTGTATCGATCCTTTAAGAAGATTCTGCCTGATACCATTGACAGATGCTTTGTCATGCTACAGGGCGTTATGGCCAAGGTCATCGAACACCACGGCCATAACGACTACAAACTCCCGCGCATCGGTCACTCTCGGCGGAGCAACGCTTGGCCATTGTTGCTGACTTGCGACAGCGCTGTTGTTGACAGCGGCGTTGTTGCTCTAGTGGCTTACGTACTGTCGTTTTGTTAACTTGCGCTGTTTTTGCGCAATTAATAAAATTTAGATAGATATCAATAAATCGTCCTCTAAAATTGAGGCTTTGCTGATTGGCTGAAATGTGATGTGTTGTTGCTACGATTCAGCTTTTCAGCCCAAAAAAACTCTGTTTTTAACTCGATAAATCAACGCTTGGACGTGCTATTTTAGGTGGCAACCACAACGACGAGATTCAGTAGAAAATAAACTGCGTTTTAGTATTTTTTTCGAAAATTTGGTAAAATAGCCGAGGCGCTGCGAAAAAAAAACTCTTGGCCTCGTGTGAATGGATGACAGACCATCGGTTATTTATTTGAAAATGCGAGTTAATGGCGCGAGAAAAAATGCCAGGATTCTCGGAAGCTTCAGCTTTTCTCACATATCGCTTTTGCTCTAGCCCAAGAAGCAGAAGTCGAGTAATGAGGTAAAAGGCACACTCCTCATTCTTTTCCGAGTCCAGACTAGTATTGGCTAAGATATGCGACCAACCGGCCATTTTCACGTTTCATTGGCGCGCACTGTAGTCCTGGCCCCCCCTCGCTCTCCTCTTCTGCCGCTCTTGAGTTCATCGCATTGAGAAGTGAGGGCGCCCTATTTAACAGTTCAGTCTCACACTGTGGTGCGGAAGGCGTCCGTGTGATTCGAGATAACGCACGCGGACGAGAGTGGGGTGCAAGTCCAGCGGGAGGAGCGGGAAGGGCGGTGGCGTGAGCGAGGCGTCCAACGCTCCCACTGGTCTCCCGCCTGCCCCGTTTGAGGCTCGTCACCAGCTCAATGAATGTACTCCACTCCCGCCATCTCGCTTTGCGCTCCAGCAGCGTGTTGTAGCCCCAACAGTACAAATGACACAGCGTAGACTACACCGTAGAGCCGCCACTGTCCTGCGGCCGATGCGCTGGGCACGGGAGGGCAGGTGTCGCTGCTCAGTTGGCACTCATGACCACCGTAAGCTGTGCCAGCTGCACTACCTGGACTGGACAAAGATACCGTGGGCACACAGTGCTGGACGCATTCACCTTCGCGCAGGTAGGGCGCCTCCTAGAAGCTTCCTCGAACCGTTCGCGAACCAGCGGTGACCCCGGTCGCCATCGAAGCTACCACGCGCCGCATCATTTCTAATTGGATTGTAGGGCGGCAGTGTTTGTAAGATAATGATGATGCGGAGCAAGACACACCAGTTGGCCTGAGTGCTGTAATGACGACTGGGACGGCGAAGGTTCTGGTCCGCCCTTACAACGGCCAGTCAGTCTCAACTGCACGGGCTTTGGTGCGTCCGGAGTCATAGACACGCTCCCAACTAACAGCCACGGCCGTCAGGTAGAGTACCCACTGCACCTACCACACCAGCTCGAGTCGAGCCTGACTGTCGGTAGGGTGTTCGCGAACACCGCCACATCCCTGGGGACTATGGCACGCCGTCGTTCCACGACGCGCTGCATCTTGTGTGGCCCGTGCGCTTTTGCTACGTGTTACAATAAGAACACATCGAAATGCCCTACTGGCACTCACTGCATTCAGTGCTGGTCTTCCCCATCTCTGGCCCATGTCGAAGCGCGCAAAAAACCCTCCGAGAACAGATACATGCGTCACTCGCACCCACCCACTACCCGCTCTAACCTGTGTAAATGACCTGTAAGAATACATAACCCGCCAAACACCGTGTTGGGGTGGATAGTCAGCTGCGCCAGCTCGATTTGCTGCCGCTGACTGTGCGTTCGAGCGCAAACGGGGCCAAACTGGCCACCCGCGTTATTGCTCTACCCTAACGCCAAGTGGGGCGAGAATCCCAGCATGGAGAGTGCTAGCGCAAGATAGAACGCTGGTGAAAGACGGCTGTAGGGCGGAAGGCAATCCGCTTTTTCTGCTCTACCCGCGACGCCACCCAGCGACAAGCAGCATCGGCAGGCATTGCGTTTTACCTCGACACTACCGGCGATACGACGCGCACTACGAGACGCGCATTCGTCCCACGAGTCGGCGACGGGTTCGTGCGATTGCTCGGCGCGCCCTCCCACTCCCGCGCGATCAAAGAAAGCCGCACCACCGTCTCTGGTAGGGCGATCGCCCGCCCAGTATCGCATTCCCTACTTGCGTGCGTTCGTGGCGTGCGCCAGCCAGCCGGCTCGTTTCTCCCTCTCATTCCTGCATAAGGTAGGGCACGCTCGGCACTCGCCTCCCTACCCGCACTCTACCCTTCGCGCAAATCATGGAGGGTGGCGCGCGCTCCTTCCTGTCGCGGCCGCGGCTGCGCTCGCGCGCGCACACGGCGGCCAAGCTCGGCACGTCGGCGCTGTTGGAGCTCGAGACGCTGTCCAACTACTCAGCGCTCGAGGCGCGCGCGGTCACGCTGTCGGCCGACGAGGCGCTCGTGGTCGCGCGGCTGGCCGAGATGCTGCTGGCCGATACGCTGCGCGCGTACGAGCGCTTCCTGTCCCAGGGCGGGAGGGCGAACCCGCGCGAGTGGAAGCTCATCAAGCGCAAGGACCAGCTCGCCGTCTTCAAGCAGCGCCGGGAGGCCGCCCCGCAGCCCCCGCGTTGGGCAGCCAACGCGAGTTCGAACGCCAGCACCTCGGACGTGACGGGCGACGTGGCGGCTACGGCCCAGCGTGAGACGACGCTGCCGCTCATGCTAGCCGCCGGCACTCTTCCGAGCGGCACGGGGCTGGACGACGCCATGTTTGGGCTCGTCAGCGCCTCCACGCGCGAGTTCAAGCTCTCGAGTGCCTACGCTGAGGAGAACGCAGTGGTTGATGCGGCGGTGCTCTCCGCGCTGGAGGTGCCGAGTTCCAGCGACCCATTCCGCTTCCTGGGGCTCAAGTGGGTCGCGAGACGACACGCTGGGTCGCTCAAGAAGCGCGACGCGCTATTCCTCGAGTCCACGGGGATCACGAGCCTGCCCAACGGCGAGCGCGTCGGTTACCGCGTCATGCACTCGGTCAGCGTGCGTGCGCTGGCGCAGCTGGGCGCCGTGGCGGTGGCCGACTCGGTCGTGCGCGCCAAGACGTCCGTAGTGCAGCTCTTTCACGAGGCGGCGCCGCCCACAGGTAACGCGTTCGCGCACGCGCCCGTGCGCGTGTTCGCACGCGGCTTCTACGACCCCATGGGCGGCATGATGCAGTTCGTGGCGCTCAGCGTGGCGACCGACCTCATGCTGACGCTGGCACACGGCGTCTCGGACTGCGCGCACCTCAAGAAGATCGCTCGGGCCGCCCAGCGAGCCCAGCGCGACCGCATGCGTCGCCGCCGGCGTTCCACTTCCACCGCAATGGCCGCCGGGTGTTCTCCGGGCGCCCGCAAGTCCTTGCGCTACCCGCCGGGCAACCGGTACCACCAGGTGGACAGTAACATGCACGGGATCGTGGAGGTGGACGAGGCCATGACGAGCGGAGATGTGGTGCTCTACCCTCCGACGTACATCGGTCATGACACGGACCCGGAGCGGTCCGGCGCCATGGAGCCCGAGGACGAACCTGTGCTGGAGCTGTCACCCTCCATGTGCCACGTGTGCGAGTGTTCGCTGGGCGGCGTGTTCGACCGCAGCGCGGCGCCATGCACCATCTGCTTCCACATGATCTGCTCGCGCTGCAGCGTGACCAAGAAACTGCGCTTCTCCTGGAGCGACGAGGGCGCGCGCGGCCTGGCCCATGCGCACGCGCAGCTGGTGGGCAGCGGCGTTGACACGAGCGGCGGGGGCATCACAGCGTCGTCCACATCCCAGTCGCAGGGCTCGACGGAGCGCAGCCGCAGCCGCAGCCGGAGCGGCAGCGGCGGCAACTCGCTGCTCTCGGCGCTGCACGGATCCCACGCGCACATGGCTGACGTGGCCGAGAAGCCGCTCAACTTCTGCCTGCCGTGCGTCGTCGCCGCCAACCAGCAGAGCGGCGCGCTGCTCGCCATCGAGGAGATGACCTCGGCTAGTACTACTGCCCCCTCCGCCCTGCGCACTCGCACGGCCTCGTACCTGGACGGCATGACGCCCAAGTCATCAACCACGCCCATGGGACGAGCGACGGCGGGATCGATCGGCTACGGAGGAAGCAGCCGCCTCAGCGTCTCGTCGACAACGTCGGGTGCGTCCGCGTCGACCACGCCCCGCCAGCGGTGGACGCGCGGCGCAAGCATCTACGGCGCGCGGCCATCCTACGACTTGCTGGACTACTACAACACGGGCTCCTCGTCCCGTCCGCCGCAGCACCGCGCCACTACGTCGCAGTACTTCCCGCAGACGCCGCAGCACCAGTACCGCATCTACAGCGGCGGCAACAGCAACAACAGCAGCCAGGGCCAGCGGCAGAAGGCCTTCAGCATGGCCGCGTCCACGCCACGCGACTCGGCCCCCAAGGTCGTACTCTTCGACGCCGAGGACTACGCGCGGCGCGCCTCCCGCGTGTGAACAAAGTACACATCATATCTATCCTCAAAAGCAGCTAATAAACAGACCACCAACACAACTCACACGCGCTGGAGCGTACTTGTGCGCACGTGAACCACCAATCTAACAGCGAACTAGCCTCCCTACTGCTTGGAGGGCCGGTAGAGCGTGATGCCTTCCCTCTGCGTCGAGGACGCGAAGCTGAGACCTTCCGCGTCGACGAACGTCCCGACGGAGCTGGTCAACTCACCTGGACTACTGGCCGCGTCGCCGCCGCTGCTGGTCCTTCGCTGGCGGAGCTTGAGCAGCCGTAGCTCCTCGAGTTGCAGCTGCCTGGCCGAGTAGTTCTTGGCCGCGACGAAGCAGGGCAGGCAAAAGGTGAACGACCGCGATGAGAAGGGCTGGCCCTTGCTCTCGGGCGGCGCGCGCACCGCCAGGCTCTTGCTCACGCGGCACTTGTTGCACGCCCACTGGTGTCATGAGGAACGAGTTCACGTGAGTCTCAACAAGGACAGACACCGAAGAGAGAGAGGAGGACGACTCACGTGGAGGCAGATACTGCAGCGCTGACCCTGGGACCCGAACAGCGACCCGAGCGCCTTGGCGCAGCGCACGCACGAATAGTTGGACGACGGAGGCGCTGCCGTGGTATCCGCTAGGATGGACGTGGCGCTCTGCGCTGCTGTCTGTGGATACGATGAAGACGTAGACGTAGACGTAGACGATGAAGTAGACGGCGTGGGTGTCTTCTTGGCGACTCGGCGGCGGCGGTCGCGCGCTTGGCGCAGGAACCAGGTGAGCTTCTTGCGGAGCGCGCAGTCGACGGGGCTGCTAAGCCCCAGGAGGCTGTTAACGGTTTCCTGCACGATGAAGAAGGTCATGGCGGCGCCCCGCGGGTCGAGCACCACCTGGATGAAGGTCTCGACTTGCTGCTGGCCGGGTACCTGCCGGTAGACGACGCAGTACGACATTACGCCGCGGATGATCTGTTGCGCGCGCAGCTCCGGCAGGTCCGGGTGTACGACGGACTGCGCCACGCCGTAGCCGATGCGCTCGCCCGTAGTCAGCGACATGGTCGTGCCCGTGCGCAGCAGCAACAGGAAGTCGCGCTGCCGCACGAGCGCGGCGCCGACGCCCGGGAACGCGCGCAGCATCCACACGACCAGCAGCGAGTCGAACGGCGCTCGCTCGCTCGGCTCGTCCAGCGTCGCGAGCACCACGGCATCGCTCATGCCATCTTTCTCGTACAGGCTGCGGCGCAGGATGCTGGGCGCGTCGCTCGCGAACGCGCCGTACATGACGTCCTCGAGGTCGCCGGGCACCAGGCTCGTCGTCACGAGCACCGGCACCTTGGTGCTCACTGACAGCGACGAGCCGGGACCGATCTCGACCGATTGCACGTCGGAGCTCGTCACGGACTCGTCCTGACCCGCGAACGTCTCGGGCTCGTCGTCTACGCCCGAGCCGATAGACCCGGAGACGGAGGACGACTCGGCTTTGCTGCTGGAAGTGCTGGTAGACGTTGCATGGGCAGAGGCGTTGGCGACGGACCGGTCGCTGCCGCTGCGCTCGCGGTAGACGCGCGCGCTCTCCTTGGCGCGCAGCAGCTTCCAGCGGCGAGGGTCCATGCGCCGCTTGCGTCGGAAGGCGAAGTCCTCATACAGCGCCAGCGTCTCGCGCAGGCTCTCGTCCACGATACTCGCGTACTCGCGCCGGTCCGCGTCCGTCACACGCACGGCCGGCAGCCAATCCGCATGCTGCTGCCTGCTGCTGCTGGCGTCCCCCATCGGCTCAAGCAGGGCCCAAAAGCGAGACTGACGCGACGGTCTCCAGTTGAATGGGTCCGACGTGAAGATGCGTTCGTGGCGAGCCACCGACACTAAGCAAGCAGCGACGCTCTACCCGTGTGTGGGCCAGACTGCGTCTGCCTGGCTGGCTCTCAGTCTTTCCCTTCGTCGTGATGTCGCCCCACGCGCTGGTCTGGTCTGCCTGCCTGCCTCGGATGGCCGTTGAACATCGTGGCGACCTGCTCAACCACCCAGAGGTCCAAGGGGAAAACGAGACGCGCGGAGGGTGCCACGCCCCGCTGCGGCAGTGGGCGTGCTGGCCCTTTCAGAGCTACCCCTGAGTACCTCGGAGATGCCACGCTCTGCAATAGAACAAAGGCCGGCGCCGAGGGGTGGGGAGACCGAGTGAGGAGAGCAAGCGACGCCTTCAACGTGGCGTGCCGAGAACCTCGCGCCCGGCCCCTACGCTTTACAGGAGAAGAGCAAGCGCTTTGGTCTCTTTCGCGCCGTCTCGACCGGACGGCGGCGTGTCTACGACGCCATCCACTCGGCGCCTTCCTGCGTGAGCAGCACGAGGAGGAGGCAAGGATGACGAGATGAAGAGGAGGAGGAGAGAGACTGCACACGTTGGAGGGCCCGCAATTGTAAGAAAGGCAAATATACATTAGGCGCTCGCCCTACCAGCACTTCACACACTGCTCCATTCAATCGCCTCACCCGCCCGACAGTGGTGTCTCAGAACTCACGGCCAGGAGAAGAGCAGGCGCGCCATGGCGCCGCTGACGGCCGTCGTCGCCACGACCGACACGAGGTTCACCTGTGCGTTGGTCAGCACGTCGGCGCCTGAGATGAGCTTCCTCCCCTTCGACGCATGGTCGTCCTCGGCGCAGACTTGCGCGCGCCCTTCGTCGTAGTACGAGACCTGCAGCGTGGCGCCCAGCAGCGAGTCGATGAGTGAGCCCACAAGCCCGGCAACCAGGCCCAGGCCCACCACCTGCGCCTGCGCCGCCGGCCACGTCACCGTGTAGTAGAGCGCACCAATGAACGCACCGCCCAGCGCGGACGCGATCGTGCCGAGCAGCGAGACGCCGCCGTTGGTGCCCGGTGGGACGCGCTCGAGCGTCGTGACGAGCCGCGGGGCGCTGGCGCTCAGCACACCCAGTTCTGAGGCCCAAGTGTCCGCCGTGCAGCACGCGTAGTGGCCGATGAAGCCCGCGAGCAGGTGGCTGCGCAGTGGCGCGGCGTCGAAGTCGATGGCGGCCGCATCGTCCCCGAACGTGAGCGTCAGGTAGATGGCGATCAGCGTCGCCAGCAAGCTGCACGCGAGCACCTGTCGACGTTCCGAGCCGCGCGTTAGAGGAGGTAGAGTGAGGGGTAGAGCAGACACCACGCTACCTGCGCGGCGGACCGCTGGCCGCCGGGCTTGTAATTGGCGTCCAGCGATTGCTTGACGCGCGCGCGCACGCGTGTGAGCTTGCTGCCCGAGAAGTAGAAGCCTAGCAGCAGCGCGCCTAGATGTCGATCCGTTTGGTTAGTCCATCAATAAAAGCGCAAACTACAAGTAAGGAGGAAGAAGACGCGCCCCACCGTAGCGCAGGCCAGACGCGAGCGTCAAGAAGCCGACGACCGCGGCGGCGACCGCGCCCGACGCATCCAGCGAGCCCTTCCGTAGGCCCCGCGCGCCCAGGAGGCCCGCCGCGAGCGCCGCCCCACCGATCCGCAGCATGGTCATCATCCTTTGGGTCCGGCTGGCGATCACTCTACAGTTGGGGAGCGTTTGAAAGGCATCCGCACAGTGCAAGAGCAGAACCGAGTGTCCCACCTTCGGCTCATAGTGGCACTACCATTTTGTGGCTCACACATCCGCTCTTTAGGTAGGGAATGGATCAGGGTGCGTTCGGCAGAAATTGAGTTTTGAGTGCAACCGAACGCAGCCTCAGTCTCATAATCGGAGACCCTACCCATGCCTTCACCTTCCCTACAGGAGAGGAGAGGGTCCTACTTCCGACGTCGCCCACCAGCGCCTTATTAATTCGTCATGCGGTCGCCGCATTGTGGGTGGAAGGGTGGCCCCATGTAAGAGCTAGCAGTTAGAAGATGGCGATGGTGGTGCCGCGCTCGCCCTCAAGAGTATCAAGCGCCCTACTGGACTACGCGTAGAGCATGCTTCGAATCGAAGGTGTCCAGTGCGGTGAATGCATTTATCCATCGCGCCTATCGTCGCCACCGCACCCGTTTCCGATGTGACGCCCTCCCTATCCTGTGGATCAACTACCTGCCCTACCTGCTGGTAATACATGAAGTACATGAAGGAGGTGACAAGGGCCCTGCAACCACCGAACAGCCTTGTTAAAGCAAGTGGCATTATCGGCTGACGCCCGTCTGTCCGTCCTCCCCTCCAGCATGAGGCGCTCCCTCGGTATGGCGACGCGTCCCACTAACACACCAATACTTCACTGTGTAGCTGGGAGGGGGTTCTAACGTAGCGACGACCCACTGCTGTAATCCTCCCTACCTTGCGCTGACTTCTTTGGTTGAACTCGCCTCCATCCTTATGTGCTGTGCCACACTTCCACCTGGTGTAGGGCGGCCGGGAGGGCGAGAAACGAGGCGTGGCCGACTTGGCATCTCAGTATGCGCCGCGGCTGACATGACTCGCCCCTCGGGTCAGTCTCTGCACGCCCTCCTTGCTTCCTTCCTTCTCCTCTTCGGCGCTGTCTCCCCGCCATCGCCGCATCTTGGCGAATCGGTAGGGTGTCAGGTAGAGCGTCCGGTAGGGCCATTCTCCCATTTGCACTTCCGCTCGGCGCTACGCTCGCTCTACACAGATACTATAGGAGGAGGATGTCGGCGCGCAACATCACGGCGAGCTCGCTGCCGCGCATGTCCTTCTCCAAGGACGACGAGCTGCGCTATCGCGAGGTGTCGGACGCGTGTCTCGGGGAGACCATGGCGCTCTACGAGGAGTTCCTCTACGGGCACAACCGCGTGGTGGATCCGCGCCGCTGGAAGCTCGTCAAGGACCGTGAGAATGTTTTCGTCTACCGCGAGCGCTCCAAATCCTCGTCAGGCTCATCATCATCATCATCATCTAATGGTGGCAACAACGGAGGGCACGGCAGCGACAGCTCGAGCTCCGGGCGCGTGCAGCTGCCGTCTTACTCGCGCTATAACAGCCTGCGCGAGCACGAGGGCAGCGTGTCGAGCGTGGACACAACCGGTCTGGGCCCGGGCGCGACGCTGGCGGCCAAGAGCCGGCTGCCCGTCATGATCACCACGGCCGCCATCCCGGGCTCACTCGAGGACGCCATGTACGGCGCGTTCGTGGACGACACGGCCTCATTCCGGCGGCGCTCGGTGTACCAGAAGGACCTGGCGGAGGACCTGGCCATACTGGCCACCATCGACACGCCCTCGCGCGAGGACCCGTTCCAGTTCTTGGGCATCGCGTGGATCCTGCGCAACTTCCCGGGGCTCGGCGCCGTCGTCAAGCGCCGCGACTTTCTGTTCCTGCAGCGCACGGGGCTCACGCGCACGTCGCGCGGCGAGCGCGCGGGTTTCGCCATGATGCAGTCCGTGACGCACCGCGACCTGCCCGAGCTGCTGGAGCTCGGCATCATCCGCGCGCAGATGACCGTGTGCGCGCTCTACCGGCAGATGGGCGACCAGGTCGTGGACGTGTTCATGCAGACCGTCATCCACCCAGGCGGGCAGGTCGCCAACTTCTTCATCATCCCCGAGACCGCCACGGCCATGCTGGCCGCGGGCAAGCCCATGACGTGCGCGCACAAGAAGAAACTCTTCTGGCTCATGCGCAAGAACGCGGCCAAGGCGTCCCGCGACGTCGACGGCGGCTTTGGCAGCACCATGCGCGGTGGCTTCGGCGCGCTGTCGCCAACGTCCTCGACGTCCTCGGGCGGCGCGTCCATGAGCATGACCCGCCGCCAGCACCAGCGGCAGGAGACGAACCACTGCGCGTCCTGCAAAAAGCCCTTCGGCAAGATCTTCTCCTCCGGCGGCAGCTATTGCCAGATCTGCCAGCAGGTAGGGCGCCAGGGTATAACAATGAGGTGGATTGGATGATTGAGGAGACTTACGGTGGTGCTTGTGTGTGGGGCAGTGCGTGTGCTCGCGGTGCAGCGTGAGCAAGAAGATCGTGATCGACGCGACGGACAAGTCGCTGGTGGTGCGCCCGTTCAACTTCTGCATCAGCTGCACGCTCGCGACGCGCAGCTACTCGGCGCTCACGGTGCACGCGGACGAGCTGGGGCACCGCTTGCGTGGCTAGCTCGCCAGCCAGCTTGCAGGACTAGACACTTACATGATAGACGTTTGTCGTTCGATCCCCTCCCATGGAGACGAGTGCTATAAGATGTGACGGCAATATTACACAGCTCGTTCATGATGGACACGTTACGAGGGCGAGAGCCGCAGGATGGGGCCCACGAAGGCGTTCTCCCACAGCAGCACGACCGTGATCATCTCCATGAGCACGTTGTGCGCGTACGCGCGGTGACCGTTGGTCGTGAGCCCCGCGAGCATCACGTCCACGCCCGTCTCGTTGCCCGAGTGCGGATCCACGACCGGCGTGAAGACCCAGCCGTAGAGTGTGTGCGCGTTCACGCCCAGGCGGAAGGACGCGTCCTTGGCGAGGCACTCGTCCACGTTCGCGCCATAGATGTTGAGGTTGCTTGTGCCGATCAGGAAGCCGCGTCCATTGGCCAGCTGTCGCCGGAAGACCAGCAGCGTGAAGCGGAAGCGCGTGGGCACGTCCGATAGCTCGCCGCTCGCGCTGGGGATGTCCAGCTCGCGCGCGACCACGGCGGCGTCCGGGCCAAGCCACCGCAGTACCCTCATGCCGTTGGCCCAGCGCATGACGGTGGCCAGCTGCTTGATATCGGTGGTCGCGCGCCAAGTTTTGAGGAACAGCGGCAGCGCGCGCGCGTTGAGCTGCGTGAACCGCTTCTGCAGGTGGTAGCGCGCCACGGCCGCGTCCACGCAGCGTCGGTCCGTCCAGCCGAGTGCCACATTGCCGCGCGGCACGAGCGACCGCGCGAGCGCCTCGTTCTCGAAGATCTGGCACGTCGCGAACCGCACGAGCGCGTCCAGCTGGTCGTCCAGCAGCAGCCAGGACAGCAGCGGCCGCAGCGAGATGCCCGCCTCGCGCTCGGCCTCGTTGTCGCTGTCGTCCGCGTCGTCCGTGACGCCCACGGCGGTGGCGTCCACCGCACGCGGCCGCTCGCTGTCGTCGGTGAGCATGCGCACGACCGCCGCCTCGGCCTCCTGGAACTCGTGTACGCGCGTACGCAGCTGCTGATTCGCGATGCTCAGCGCTGCCGTCTCCGCCAGCACGGTGGCGTACGCCGTACCGACCGCGCCGGCATGCTCCAGGGGCGATACCTCGGCGCTGACCGCGTCGCCCGAGAGCAGCAGCTCGGCGCGCCGCCGGTTGCTCGCCACCAGCGACTGCAGCTGCCGCTGGAGGCGCTCGACCGTCTGCTGCGCGCCCTGCCGCGACTCGCGCTTGCGCATGCGCACGCGGCGCATGGATTCGCGGTTGCGCTGCCGCCGACGCTCCAGCTGTGCCTCGGCGGCGTCCTTGCCGGTGTGGCGCATGGTAGCGTGTGCGGTAGGGCGTGAGGTGCCACGCAGCGACGCGGGCGCCACGCGGGGACTGGAGAAGCCGGACAATGGTGGTCGTGCCATGAAGTGGCGAGCAGGATGTGCATCGCTGACGAGATCACCTTGTTTTGGAACGATGACTGTCTCTGGAGGTATTATTGACCAGTCAGAAGCGTTCAAGAGCTGATATTAGCTAATGAGAAGCTTTAGTGGTGTGATCACGTGCGCTGCCAGATGCCAAAACACGGTGTAATCAGTGTGATGCGGCGCCCATCCGTCTATGATCACCATGGACGATCGGCGCGTCATATATGACTCGCTTGCTGCCATCCACGGCGGCTCTGACATCATCTCTGTATCTGTATGTGCCACACTCACTCTCCTAGTTATCGACAGCCTCCTCCTCCACCTTCCTGAGTGCCCGGAGCTCATAATTTAACGGTAGAGCGGCTCTACCGACGCGCTCTACTAGCGCACATCGCTCAGCTCACATCGAGGCGCAAAATGGGGGCGACGCATTTGTTCTCCCAACGCAGCACGGCCGGCAGCGATTCGACGAGTACCTTGTGCGCGTACGAAAGGCTGCCGTCGCTGGTCCTTCCCGCGAGCTGCACGCGGCAGCCCGTTCTCCGCCCGGTCTCGCGGTCCACCAGGTGCGTGAACATCAGCCCGTACATGGTGACGAGCGGGAGGCCGCTCTCGCGAAGCAGGCGCTGAGACAGGCTCTGCTCAACGCTCGAGGCGCCCTCGAGGTTGACAGTCTGCGTGCTCAGCACGAAGCCGTTCTCAATGGGAGCCTTGTACACCAGTAGAGTGTAGCGGTACAGGATTGGGTGGTCCGGGTCGGCCGAGTTGGGCAGCTGCAGCACGCGCGCGATGACCACGGCGCTGTCACTCAGGCGGTGCAGCAGCCGCATGCCCGTGGCCCACGCGAGCATCTGTCGCATCTGTTTGAGGTTAGTGCTGGCGGCCCACGTCTTGGCCAGCAGTGCCTCAGCGCTCTCATGCGGGAAGTCCTTGGTCTGCACGAACTGCGCCCACGAGCCGTCCTGCACACCGCGCTTGTCCCGCCAGCCGAGCACCAGGTTGGCCTGCGGGATCAGCAGGTCCGTGCGCGCCGCGTTGGCCAGGAACATGTCCCTCGCGAACGCCACCAGCTCGCGCTGCTTGTCCTGCGCCGCCAGCCACGCCGGTAGCGGTGCCACGTCCTCCTCCTCGTCCGCGGACGAGCTGACGTTCCCTCCGGTCCGGTCCTCCTGGTGGTTGCCGCGCCGCAGGCCCACGTGCGACTCGAGCTCGTCCTCCGTCTCGCGCGCCAGCTTGCTCTGGAAGGCCTCGTGCTGCCGGATGTCGCGCTCCATCCTGCCATTCTGCTTGCGCAGCGCCTCCCCCACGCCCAGCAGGCTGCTGTACGCCGAGAACAAGTAGCTCGTCGAGGGCGCCGAGGTGGTCTCTGGGGAGGGCGCCTGCTGCTGATGCTGCTGCTCCTGCCGGCGGAGCAGCATGTGCAGCTGCGACTCGAGCTGGTCTATCATCTTCTGCATGCGGTCGCGCTCCGTCCGCTGGCGCACGCGCGCGCGCCGCATCGAGTCGCGGTTGCGCTTGCGCCGCAGCTCCAGCATGCTCTGCGCGCGCGCGGCCTCGTCCTGCTCCTTCATGTTCATCTCGGGCCCTACCTCCTTCTTGGTCATGCTGTAGCGCTCTACCCTGGGACTACCGAGGACCTCCATGGACAGCGTCTAGTGATGAATCAAGACTGTTGATTGAGGTAGCCCAAATAGAGCGGAGGTAGGGCGGGAGGAGCGGCAGTAGGACGGGCCGAGTAGGGTGGTTGCAGTACCGTTACCCGATAGTGGGCGCAAGTCGAAATGCTTTTGTAGTCGGCTCGGTCTCTGTAAACGCCAGGCGGATCAGCCTGTGCAAGTGAAGTGCGTTCGCTGGATACTTTATCAAATTGCACAAAATCATCAATAAGTGGTGTTTATGCTAGAGCATCAACTTTATCGAGGTGTTGAAGCATTTATGTATTTCCGTCACGGACACTCTCCTGACTGTCTGTGAGGGAGAGTGTCTGGCGTGCTCGCTTTGCCCCTATCCTCCGCGGGAGGCGCGGAGCTGCGAATGAAATGCGCCGGGAAGGCGGTACTGTTCATACAAACACCGAGTAGGGCAGGGCGCCGATCGTGGCGGTTGTTAGCCAATCGTCCCAGAACTTGGCGCCCTCCCAAGATCCCCCGCGAATTTGACTCACTGGCGTGGCGTTCACATGCGGCGTTCGCTGGTTTCCATTGCCAATTTAACGCCCACCGCTATACTCAATCGGAGGCTAGCGGATTTCTTCCTGCAGCTCCACAGTCTCAACGACCAGAGCACCAGTCGCATCCCGATGGGCAGACCAGACACCATGCAAAGAAACCACCTTCCCTCCAGGAGCGTATGCGAGAAGATCTGGACCAGACAGCGCCAAAAACACCCAGGAGACCCATCGACTTCAGTAGTGTCTGCGCAAGCTTACTTGGGCGAGGATGACAGCTTGATGATTCACGGGATCTGTCCCTGCTGTGGTGATTTGGTAAGTGGTGAGTGAATGCCCTGGATATTGTTGGTCATATTGACGTTGGTAGAGTGCACCGTCGATCACCAGAAGCTCAGAGTTTTAGTGGTGTTTGGCCGGCTTCCCCTAAAAAAACACTTGGACTTACTATGTCTTCAAATCGTCCTGGATATTTTTAGTGCTGGGGCTATGTCCATACAGTTAGTTGAACAGGTGGGTCCTTTCCTTGACGGTTTTACACTTGCACTTTGTATACTCCGTCATTACATGAGGCACTCATTCTCTGTTCCAATTCATTTGAGGTCTCTATGACCTCCATCAAAACAATATCCCCCCTCCATTCTCCACTCTACCTCCGCCCTACCGCCCTACCCGTCGGTCTCTCGATGGCCTTACCCAGCTTCGCACCTGCGCTGAACGAGCTCGAGCTGTGCGGCCTCCTGGACGCTGTCGACCGCGACCTCGAGCCGCTCGCGTTCTCCATGGACGACACCAACGTAGAGCAGGTAGAGCAGCAGGTAGAGCAGGTAGGGCGAGCCGCCCGGCCTCGGCGCGAGCTGACGGCGCGGCAGATCGAGATGCGGCGAAAGCGCAACCGCGAGTCCATGCGGCGTGTGCGCGTGCGCAAGCAGGCCGAGCACAGCGCCATGCGCGCGCAGCTGGTAGCGCTGGAGCGGCGACTCGCGGCCCTACAGGGCGCGCGCGAACGCACGGGGGAGGGCGCGAGCTTCCAGGACATCAATAGCGATGTGGAAGGCGCAAGGCAAGCGGCGGCAGCGGAGATCGTGCGGCTGGAAGACGAGCAGCGCAAGCTGCAGCGGCGCATCCATGAACGAGAGGCATTCCAGGAGCAACTCTCCCGTCTTCTGGTGTCGAGAACAGAGGCCCTGAGCCGTGACTACTCTGCCAAGGAAGCGACGGTAGAGCAGGAGAGGGCGGCCAAGCAGGCTACTGAGAGCCTGAGGGACGCGGACGAGCTCATAAACGAGCGGGACGAGTTCGCGTGGGTGCAGCGCGTAATACCGCTGCTGTCGGCGCTGTCTCCCGGCTGCGTCTCCAGCCTGGCGCGCGAGAGCTACCTGGACACGGTGCGGTACATGCGGCTCGTGGACGAGGACGGGTGGGGCTCCTCGTCCAGCAACGTGCTAGGCTGGAGCGACCGGCGGGTCGTGGACGGCGGCAGCGCCACATTCCTCTTCGCCAAGGCGTTCGCACACGAGGACGTGGACACGCTGGCCGCCAAGACGTGGACGGTGCTGACGCTGGCCAACCAGTCGGCTGGCTTCCAGGTGCGCGACCTGCACCTGCGCGTGGTGCAGAGGCTGAACGACGACACGCTCATCATGGCGCGCAACATTTACTTTCCGAGGGAGGAGCGCTACTATAGCGCGCTGTACGTCCTCGTGCGCGTCAAGACCATCGACGGCTACGTCATTAGTGGGCGAACCATCATGCCGACGAACTTGAGCGACGAGGGCCTGGCCAGCGCGTTGGGCCCCGGACGGGCGTACGTCTACTTCCACTACGGCTTGAGCATCTCGAGAACAACGACGCTCGACGAGCACGGGCGCGTGGTTGGATCAGGAGGCTGCAGCGTCCGCTACGGGGGAACCATGGGCCCGTGCACACCAGCGTTCGCGCATAGCTGGGCCATGGACGTGCTGCTCGCAGCGCTGCGGTGGGAGAGCGGCTGCGTCGGCCCTCTCTACCGGCTCACCGGGTGAGCAAACACCTCGAACTCGAACGTTCAATAGATTCCGGAGGGTCTTTGCCTTCTGACCGGCATTTGCTACCCGAGGTCGAGCACACCCAGCGAGAGCTCAAGCCACATCAAGGACGAGCAACGTGCTGTTGTCGCGGCCCGACTCACCAGCGGCTCCCGTGACGCAAGAGCGAGGTGCGGACTATCATGTTCATCGCGTCCTCGCGTCAGGAATAGTCCAAGACCGCGTCACCCATTGCTGACCGACTACCAAGTACGATTCTTCGATGGTTTGCTGGCGTTCAGAAGTTGCGGGAGCAGTCAATGGATGTTGAT
This sequence comes from Phytopythium sindhum, assembly GCA_023334395.1. Taxonomy (NCBI): domain Eukaryota; phylum Oomycota; class Peronosporomycetes; order Pythiales; family Pythiaceae; genus Phytopythium; species Phytopythium sindhum. Next base: position 8,710 of record JAASGW010000432.1, on the reverse strand, counting down.
CATTGCTCAGCGCGGCCGTTGTTTCCACCTGCATGTCGCCCTCAACAGAGCGTCGGTGGCCTCCTAGCGGCTCCACTGACAACGCTTCGGATAGTCCGGGAGAGTTACGGACGAGCTCAAGTGACCTGTCGGCGGTGCACCGACGGAAGGAAGGAAACATGTCGATCGATGGAAGCAACGAACATTAGAAAGCGACTTGGAGCACCTGGAAAGTCGTGAGCCCTTCAAGCCCGCCCGTTGCGCTTCCTCGAACGTTCAAGCACGCTCGTTGGACGCTCACGCGCTCCACGTTGCGCAGCTGACTCGTCGCTAGTGATCATGTAACGTCCTCCGAGCGCCCAGCGACTACTTTCCACCTTCCAATGTGTCGAAGCCGCGAACCTGCTTTCATCGCGAGCCGCTCACTCTTTGATCGTCCCTGTAGGGCGCACAGGACCTCACGCACAGCCTCCACAGCTCCAAGGGTCCATCCTGAGACTCGAGAGACATGATGAACTACGCTGCTGCCAAGTCGTTCGACGTCGTGCCGCCCGCGCTGCTTCCTGACGCTCTTGGCATCATGTGCGGCAACCACTTCGCCTCATCTCTATGGTTAACCGCGTCTCTCACCCTCATGTTTGCTCTTACGACGGCCCAACAGGGAACTGGAGGACCCGACGACGCTTGAGACGTCGTACTGCAAGTCGAGTATCTCGGCTAGGGCAACTGGTGCCGGCACTGCCTCCGCCACAACAGCCGGTGCGTCGCTGAGCATTCCACCGGTCACGCGGCGTGCGTTGGGGACTGCTAGCGTCGTGGCCATCACGTACTTTTTCGGCTGCGGCGGACCCCTTGGCTCGGAGCCCATCATTTCCTCGAGCGGTCCGCTCATCGGACTGCCCGCCATGGTGCTCTACCCGCTGTTGGTCACGATCCCGTATGCGTACATGGTGGCGGAGCTCTGCTGCGCCTTCCCTGAGGGTGGAGGCTTCACGGTGTGGGTGCTGAACGCCTTCGGTCCGTTCTGGGGCTTCCAAGTCGGCTACTGGTCGTGGATCGCCGGCGTCTGCAACACGGCGCTTCTCCCGGGCTTCTTCATGCAGATCCTCGACGACTACTACGGTCCTCTGCCAATCATTTCAAGCTCGGGAGTCGCGACTTACAGTGTCAAGGCTGCGCTCGCGGTGCTGCTGTCGCTCCCCAGCCTCGCGGGCACCAAGTTCGTCGCCAAGACGTGTCTCTCGTTGCTGTTCCTCGTGCTCATCCCCGTGCTCGTGTTTGCTATCTGGGCGTACTCGAGGTCGCGCGACTGGGGCGATCTGCTCGAGCTCAAGCACGCCGGCAACGTGGTCGACTCGGAACTTGGCAACGACGAACAGGTCGGGCCGGTCACGATTGACTGGGCGCTGCTGCTCAACACGCTTTTCTGGGCGTTCGACGGCATCAACATGGCCTCCGTGTTCGCGGGCGAGGTCAGCAACCCCGCGCGCGTCTACTCGCGCGCCATCCTCTTCACGGTGCTGCTCACCATGGCGACGTACATCGTGCCCATGACTGGCGCGATCCTTGTGGACGACCCCAACTGGACGTTCTTCACGCGCGACTCGTATCCGGCACTCGCGGTGGCGATCGGCGGATCCGTGCTCAAAGCCTTCTTCGTCGCGTCCTCGGTGCTCTCAGTCGCGGGTCTGTTTGTGTCAGGCGTCTTCTGCAAGTCCATCCAAGTTGCGGGTATGGGCGAGAGCGAGCTGTTGCCCGCGCTGTTTGCGCGGCGGAACGTGCGGTGCGACTCGCCCCATGTGGCCATCGGCGTCACGGTCGTGGCAACGGTCGCGTTGCTAAACATCGACTTCGACGATCTGCTGCCCATGGCCAACGCGTTCGCCGGCGCCGTGCAGCTTGCCATCATCCTGGCCGTCATCCGCCTCCGCAGGGCGCTGCCCTACATCCCGCGGCTGACCAAGGTGCCTGGCGGCGAGCGTACGCTGATTGTGCTGGCCGTGCTGCCCACGATCGTGCTCTGCTACATCACCTTCGACACGCTGTCAAGTCTCACATCGGCGCTGATCATCCTGGCCTTCGTGCTGCCCGGGCTGGTCTACGGACTCCACGAGAAGCGCCGCGCCGCCACTACGTTCCGCGGTGACCCATACACGTGGCGATGAGCAAAGTGCAAGCAAGTAAGTGGTGTACGAGTTATCTGATGTTGATAGCCGTGTTGTGTACTTGTAGCTCAATACCTCAAACAATGCGTGGTGAGCCCAGCGTCCACGTTGTTCGATCCGGACCCAGCGTCCTGCTTGGCGTTCGTAAGCAACGTGCAGCCAATGCGTCGAATGTTAATATTTTTTGTTCGGATCCTCGACAGTATTCGCCCAAACGGGCTTCTCCGTCGCCCCTCCATCGAGGTGGCGGCCGCGAACTTCGTACAGTCGGTCAGGCTCCCACAGCTTGGGCACGAATTGCACAACGGCGTTGATCTCAGCCTTGATCTCTGGTGTGGTCTTGTCCACGAACGCCAGCGCCTTGACTGTCTCCTCAAGCTGCTTTGGGTTGCGAGCGCCCAGCAGTACCGTCGACACGTTCTCGTTGGACACGCACCAGGCGATCGCAAGTTGCGCGAGGGTGCAGCCGACCTTGGCGGCGATGGGTGTAAGCTGACGCGCCTTCTCCACATTCTTTTCGAACGCAGGCATCCAAGCGCGCCACGCTGGGTTGGTGAGACGCGTGCCCTCTTGTGACTCATTGCTGTATTTACTCGTGAGCACACCGCCAGCAAGCGGCGACCACGTAGTCAGCCCGAGCTTGTGCTTCTTGTATAGGTCCGTGTACTGGTATTCAACACCGGATCGCTCCAAGATGCTGTACTACGCCTGCTCGACGATCGGGCGGATGAGACCAAGGTGGTCGGCAACGTCACGTGCCTCCTAGATATCAGCAGGCGACCACTCACTGGTTCCCCAGTAGAAGGCCCAGCCCTGATCGATGAAGTTCATGGCGCGCACCGTCTCCTCAATGGGCGTTTACGGCTCTGGGCGATGAGAGAAAATCACGTCGACGTAGTCGAGTTGCAGTCTCTTGAGTGACGCTTTCGTGCCCTCGATGAGATGTTTGCGGCTGTTGCCCTGCGCGCCCGGACCGCTCTCAAGTAATCCCTTGGTGCCATTGAAGACCTTGGTGCTGATGACGAGGTCCTCACGGGCGAACAGTCCCTCGGCGACGCCCCTCTTGATAGCGCCACCCAGCAACTCCTCCGCTTGGCCGCCGCCGTAGATCTCGGCCGTGCCGAAGAAGTTGATACCGTGCGTGTACGCTGCCTTGACCACCTCGTACCAACCGTCCACCGTGTAGTCGGGGCTGTAGTCCATCCAGGTGCCAAGCGCGAGCTTGGACACGAGCAGGCCTGAGTCGCCGAGGAACCAGTGCGTCATCTTGGGGGCAGGCGTCGTCGTCACGGTGGTGGGTTGGTTGCTTGACCGGTTGGTTGCTTGGTCGCCTGTTAGTTGACTGCAACAGAGCTTGAGTCGAACAGAGCGAGTTCAGGAATGAGCACGTAGGCCCCACCAACGCGCAGGCACAGATACCGAGGCCTGCGTCGAGAGGAGATCAAAAACGCATAGGTACTGAGCGCCTCATCGGCTCTGGCGCTGCAGCGCGTCCAAATTACCTGGATAAACAGCGAGATACGCTGGGCGCCTGGGTAATCACGCTGGATCACCGACTGTGGCGCTGATCTCAGTGACCGTCAACCTGATTGTGGGCGTCAACTCGGTCTACACACTCTGCTGCTCAAGCGAGGACATTCACTCTGTGTTAACACGATTCTCGTTTTAGTGACGTTGAGCGTTTCTTGCGTTTGTGACAGACACCCATCATCATCACTTGGTCAACTGTCGCGAGGATCCGGAGCAGACTGGTTTTTCCAGTTCACGTCTAGAAACCACGCAACTACACCAAAATATGTTAAATCAATGAAACTATTGAGAATTATCTCCCACGAGAGATGATGAAGCTACATCCGATTTGGCAAATTTGTGCCTATCCACTACGTCCTACTTCCCCACCAATACACTCAGCTGTTCCGTCGCCATCAACTATTCTTCCCGGGACTTGACACGCTCGCGATACCAACAGTAACCCCATAGTTTAACCTGATTCATTCTATATATTTTTGAAGTGTATATTAATAAATACCATATAAATTTTCACTACCCGTTTAATAGAATTTTTAACATCACATACACGTGTGCACTTTGTTTAAAGTATGTATAGCTTAACCGTCGTATGAACTGCTGGAGTGGCACTTGTTATTCAACCCGTTGGGAAGCGGGAAAAGGCCGGGCGGGCGCCATGGCTGCCTGCGCGCATCTCTTCGCGCCGCCGCCACTCTCCATGGCCGCCGGCGGTCCATGCAGTCAGCGCAATGCGCGGCTTCGGTGTGTGGACTGGCGTCCGTCCTGCCGTCCGCATTCCTCGTTACGCCGGCCGCTCGCCAAGGTCTCTGCGCTGACGATCGGAAATGGGGCCGGAGCACGCCACGCACAGGAAGAAGGCGCCGCCGATGGACCTGCGCGCCGGCGCCAAGCTGTCGGAGCGCGTGCTGGCGCGCGCCATGGGCGAGCTGCAGCACTTCGTGGTCGAGGACGGCGCGCGCGTCAATCCGAACCGGTGGAAGCCACTGGTGGCGCGCGACGACGCCTTCCAGCTCTTCCGCGAGCGCAATGCGCACGCATCCAGAGACGCGCGCGCGCTGCCCTCGCTGCTCGTGTCCGGCAAGGTGCGCGGCCGCGTCGAGAGTGCGCTGTACGTGGCGGCGAGCGACTCGCAGGAGCAGCTTGCGCTGCTCAACACGTTCCTGTTCGGCGAGGAAGTCGTCGAGGGCAGCGTCGTCGCCACCATCAAGCAGCCCTCGACTTCTGCTTCTAAGCCATCGCTCCCGTCGATTACGCCGCCAGCCGCTCAACTGTCGTTCACCGGCGCAAAGGCAGTTGTCAAGCAGATTAAGACACCTCGCGACCAGGTCGTGGCCAAGGTGGAGTACCTGGAGCACCGAGGGTACACGCAGTCGCCAGTCGGCGGGGCGCTCGTCGCGTTCTACGTTCTCGTGCCGGTCTCGGAGCGCATAAAGAGCGGACAGACGCGCTCCAATTCGGCCAGGGTGCAGCTGGACGGAGTGAGCGAGCTCGCACACATCGAGTCGCTCTGCTGTCTGTTCCGACAGGTGAACGACGAGATCGTCGACGTGTTTCTATTGGCGAGCGCCGATCTGTCGAGGAGCCTGAGCAGCACGAACGAAGGCAAGTTCCCGTCGTCTGGAGCCGCACTACTCTCGATTGACTCGCTGCTCAACGTGGCCAACCTGCTAGAGTGCGCTGAGACCAAGATGCTGACTGCAATGATGCGAGAAGCCCAGCAGTCGACGGCGTCGCACAGCAATTTGAAGCCAAACAAGTGCAGCATGTGCCACCAGAAGAAGCGGCTCTTCTTTGGCGGAGCCAGCACGTTCACGGCATGCGAGGTGTGCAGCAACTACGTTTGCGGACGATGCCGGATCGACAAGCGCGTGTTCGTGCCAAGATTGTCACAAGGTGGATGCGGTGGCGGCGTCCTCGAAAAGATATCGGCGTGCAAGCCGTGCTCAATGGCCGCCAGTAACGGATCAGCCGCGTCGTATTCAACGGAAGCCCCTATGATCGTGCTGTCAGAGCGTGTGCGCATCAATCGCGCGGGCAGTCGCAACGGCGGAACGTCTTCTTCGTCCTCGTTTGGCTCACACACGCGCTCTCGCGCGGGTTCTGGCTACTCGTCATCTTCTGGTTCAACGACGTCCTCTGTCGGCACTCGATTGGTGTACTACGAAGGCGACTTCAGCTCCAAGCCTCGCACATACTCGTCTGCGTCGTCAATTGGGCTGCGAAGGATGAGCTCCGCCAGTAATGTGACACCTAGATCGGCTGCCGGGTCAGTTCCAGCGTCGCCCATCCACCATAACTACGTTGACCATGCGCCGCAGCTAAGTGGCCGACAGCGTCGCCATGAGAGTTTTGACGGTATGATACCGACCCGAGCACCAACTTCCAGCGCTCAAATGCCTATCCTTCCTACTGGTGGACGCCACCGACCCACGAAGGAGCGAGCGCGAAGTGAGGACTGGGTCGCCTCCGGGCCTGGCCACAATGCATACGCAGACGCATCCCCAGGTATGGTGTTCATGGACCTACGCGATCCGCACCAGAAAGAGCGGTTCCCGCGTTTTACGCCAGCGATGCAGATACCGTCGTCTCGCTCCCGGCCAGACATTGCAGGCGCCATGATCCCTGTAAGAGCTGCCTCCCGCCCGGACCCGCCAAGCATACCAACGTACGCGATAACGGATTCACGGAAGCGGGTCACGTCCAGCGCGGCTGCTCCTGTTCGGCCGCAGCCATCAACGGGGGCAGCATCGCCACAGGACTTCATGCAGCGTATGGTGGAACTGCACAAGCTCGCCGAGCTCAGCTACGACACGACGCAGCGCAACGGCGCCATGATGGCGCACCACCTGCGATCAAAGTAGCGGGTCGCACCCAGGGTACACCGACAGACTACTACAGCTGATGAATATAACAATAAAACGCATCCACGGGACTCGCTTCAACCGAAGCCGCCACAGTTGGTGGCTGGTGCTAGTGCGTTCGACACTTGCGGAGTTGCCAGCCACAACTCTCTCTTGCAATGGTAGCGGATAGCCTATACCAATAGCGCTAGGCCCGCCAGGAGACGCGGCGCCTCGACGCAGCTGCCAGGGATAGGATCATATTCACGATCTCCATGACAATCATGACTCATGCCTATCAAGCTGGCTATTACTGATGGCACTGAGAATGTCCTACTGGTCCCTATGCCTGAATATATAGATGTGGCTGGCTACGCATTCCCGCAACACGTACGCTGCAGGTCTTTCCAGCCACTTTTTTTTTTCTGTCTACGTTTCTTGCGCTACTGACCTCGCCGAAATGCTCTCAGCCGTCTCGCTCCGTGCTTCCTCTTCAGTCCGCTCTTGAGCAGTTCCAGCATATTCCTCGCTGCGTTGACGTCCCTGTTTCAGGAATTGGTCTTGCATCCACTGTTGGTACAGCTCAAGACGCTCCTGGCGCACTTGAGGACGACCTTCTTGTCCGCCAGCTTCGGGTTCCTGAACCTCGCCATCTCCACGAGCTCCTTCACCTCCTTGAACAGCCGCTCATTCTGTCGGATGTCCACCTCATCCTCTTTCCTCTTCATCTTGGTAAACGGACGAGCTTGTTTGAGGCGCTGGTGACAGCAAGAGCACGTGATGCTCGTCCGGTACTCGTTCATCGGGATCACGGTAGCTCGCCTCTTCAGCGCCTCGACGGATCCCTTGACCGGACCCGAAGCGTGACCCTTGATGCCGGTTCTGCGATTCTAGTCCCCGTAGGCGATACTGGCTTGCTTGCTAGCCTTGGGCACGAGACGCTTCGCCAGCGTATCCAACGCCTTCATCTTGGCGCGGTCCTGCGTAAACCTCCAGCGTAGGAACGCCTGCTCCGCGCTGAACACAAGCAGGAACCGCGGGTGCTTCCAGAAGAACTGGAGACGCTGAAAGTACAGATCGTAGCTCGATGTCTTGAACGACGGCATCGCACGAATGACGCCTGCGTACCATGGCTCCCGCCTCTTCAGGTTCTCGTTGTAGAATCGGAAGTCATTCACCCGAGCGAGATGCCTGTACTCGCGCGTGGAGATCTCTATGACTCTCTCCTTCCGTCTGGCCCTGCGAGTTTGATGTCGCCGATGGAGCCCACGTCGCAATTTCTGTCACCGACGTCTACGTGGGAGGTGACCTACTGACACAGCTGTTACAAGAGACCGCATCCCGAGGTCGATGCCAATGAGAACATCTGGGGAGTAATCGGAGTAATCGGGCCCGACCTTGAACAACTCCTTGGCAAACGTGTCCTCCTCAGCGATCTCTTCTGGCGCCTTCATCTTTTTTTTTTTTTCTCACTTTCTCTTCCTTGGACACGAGCTCAGTGGTACCGTCGTTCTTCTTGCGCTTCTTCTTCGAAGCCTTCTTCTCCACCACAACCACTGAAGTCGTAGTCACTGGGATTATCATGGTTATCGAGGCGCCGTAGCCATTCGTTTTGATTTCGCCCGCGAACTTACGGTTGCGTGCCTCAAACTGCTCCACGTCGAACACCTTCCGGATTACTTCGCTCCGGTTCTTCTGGAAGGTCTTCTTTTCGAATGGTAGCTGTGACCCAGTCCTTTTCCTGGCGGGCACGATGCTCAACTCCTTCTTCAGGAAGTTTTCGGCCTCCGGAAGGTCGATAAGTTTCGCCAAGAGGCCGTGCAGTGTGGACGCATTCAGTTTGACGTACGCTGTTTGGAACGTCGTAGCCACTGGTAACAGCGAGTACAGCCTCGCTCCCTTCGTCTTCGGGTACTTGTCCACGACTTTATCCATCCACACCAACATACCGTACAATTTATGAAGGAAGTTGTAACTGGGCTAGCCAGTTACGCGGCGTACACGTGTGCGTGTACGAGGAAGCGTTGACTTGCTTTAACTATAGACTGTACGGTTCACCGTACAGTGATATAATAAAGAAAGAACCAGGAGCTTTGTGTCAAAATGAGAACTGTATTAGTTGTTTAGCGCCTCGCTTGCTTGGCGCAGGGTCCTAACCTCCTAAATCTAGTGTATGCATTGTGACAGGCACTCGTG
>JAASGW010000431.1:0-25681 GCA_023334395.1 Phytopythium sindhum | reverse complement strand
CCCCCCCCCCCCCCCCCCCCCCCCCCCCCCCCCCCCCCCCCCCCCCCCCCCCCCCCCCCCCCCCCCCAAGTGCCGCGCGCTCAAGCCCGACCGCACGCAACACTACACCAAACTAGTGCATCGGTTTCTACAGCTACAAATCCCTCAGCTGGAGCACCGCCAGCCAAGGAGGAGCCTTGCAGCTGTAGAAGCTGATGCACTTGTAGCAGAGCAACCTCGTCTTTCACTACCTGCTCATGGACTGCACCGAGCGCGCCACATCGCTGCTGGTGTCTCTGTCGTCGTCGTGGATGCCCACTGATCTGTGCTATCAATTACCATAGTCAATATGATAGGGATCGTCGAGTAGCCAAAATCTCGTGGCTGACGGTGCCATCATAGCAATGGCGTCTATCTTCTGCTCGCTCGTGTCCTGGTTGGTGTTTCGGGTTCGAAGCAGCGCTTCATAGTAAAAATGATGCAGCCTCTTCGGCGCCAACTGGGAGCTTTAGGCTCGTGATTGATTGACGGCCGTAGCTCACTTCAACATGCGTAGCCATCACTCTGTAAACGGCCGGGTTCCGCCAAACCCGCGTTCACTGCGACCCGATCTGTGTTCGTCACGACCCGACCCGCGATCCAGGAAAAGCCGTCACAAAAGACCCACACACTTTGGTTTCTACTCAGGAAAATACACGACGATCATGGTCGCCCTCCACGCGCCCAAGTGCAGCCTCACGGCGAGCTCGCGCGGCTGGTGCACGACCTGGAGACGACGAGTGACCTATGGCGCGCCAAGGACTACCCCGGCGTGGCGCTGGACGAGCTGAACGCGTACCTGCGCAAGCACGGGCCGCTGAAGAGCCCGGCGTTCGGCAAGATCGCGTCGTACTCGCTCGACCAGGGCCGGCACTTCCCCTAAGCCGGCGCTACGATAACCTAATCTATTATACAGCGTCAGAGGCGTCTGGTCTCTTCTTTAGGTGTGGCTTTACCTGGACTGGCCAGTCGCCTCCTGCTCGCGTAGCTCCGCGATCGACAGCCCCAGAGGGCGCATTCATCTTGGTCGCTCCATTCGTCTCGCGCGCTTGTTGATTCGCCCCGGATGCTGCATTGCCCACTTCGCTGCTTTTGTACGCATTGACCGCCCTGAGCCTGCTGCGCCACGTCAGATGAGCAATGTACTCTCGCGTCGACCCGAATCGCTCGCTGCACGTCGAAAGCTGGCAAATGAACTCGTTCTGGTCGTCCTCGTTGCGCTCGTCGACCTCACCATAATAGCTACCACCTTCGCTGTCATCGCCGTCGCTGTTGTCGTTGTTGCTGCTGTCGTCGGCTTCACCACGGCTGTCGGTGCCGCTAATGCCGTCGATGTCGCCACTGTCGTCTTCGTCGCTGGAGCTATCCTCTCCAGAATGTCCGTGCTCGCCTTCTAGCGAGAGTGGTCGTGCATCCAGCGCCATCTCCAGTTCCTCCTTCAGTACCACAAACCCCGGGAGGACCTCGCCGCCGTCGAGGTCGCGCCACGCTGGCTCATCAACACACACAATGCCTCCGTCCGCAGTGCGCTTGTACTCGAGTATCCGTCTGCAGTGAGGGCGCGGGTCGATCAACTAACCCAGTCGTACACCGTGCGCAAGATAGTTCTCACGCATCTCGCGATCGAGCGCGGCGAAGTTCGAGTGTTTGGACAGCTTGTCAACCTCAAACACGAATACCGGCGCAAAAGGTTCACCCGAGTATGTCCAACGCGATTCGTAAGACAATGTCCTCGACACCTTGGATGCCGTGTAGGCGCTGTCTGGGATCCGGATCATGCCCTCTTCCAGCTTGAACGCACCCTGCGACGTCGTCACGCGTCCTACGTCGTTGCGTACTTTCGCCCAATTGCCGAGTAATCGAGCAATCTCCGTCACAACCGTCTCAGTAGCGTGCGCGATCATCTTGTGTCAGCCAGGCAAGCCACATGCGCTCGCCCGAGCCGGCGCTGAAGCAGATTCGCGACCAATTTATCGTTTTAACACCAACCAGAGCAACCACTAGATGCGATCCAGCGCTCAATGCGGACTGGTACACCCGGGTCAACATGCTGTCCACACGTCGTCGCAATCCTCGTCGGCGCCCAAATGCCTCGTGCAATCGACGTTATGAGTACGCTGCGTCACAGCTTAACGACCTAGGCGGATAACCGTGATGGAATCGCTTGCGGCCACGGATGAACAAGGTGACTCGAACAAATAGTGGCATCCACGGTCGGAAAGGAAGCTCCATACTGCAAGGTATGCATTTGGCTACATATTGGACCCTATTATCGTCTGAAGCGCACTAACCGCATTGATACCGACCGCGCAACTTCAACGTGTTCCAGTCAGCGGTTACAAGCGTGCCTTTCCCGACACTCCATTACGTCCATCGGTCATCGTCTCTGTAAATCACAACGATGCAAACTACTCTGTCTTGCACGGTACACCCGAGCCTCCCCCCCCCTCCTCCTCCCCAAGTGATGTACAGTATCGTGAGCACCGCTTCGGACTTCGTGCGCTTCACACCGGATACCTTAACACCTCGATACTCGATCCTGCCGGACGCGATGGGCTGCTGGTGCGAGTGGCGCGCGCCGCCTGCGCTGCGCTACGTGCTGCCGGGCGTCATCTTCTGGGTGATCGGGTACCTGTACTCGTCGTTCGCGTGGTTCGCACAGCCGCGGGTGGTGGCGCGCGGCGGCTCGCGGGCCGAGTTGCTGACCTTCCACGCCATGACGGCGCTGCTGTGCTGGTCGCTGGCGCAGTGCCTGCTCTCGACCGACTCGTTCATGCGGCGCAACGGCCTGCGCAAGATCGACCCGGAGCAGCTGCACTTGGGTGGCGAGCCGCTCGTGGAGAGCAAGATGGACGGCAGCCGCCGCGTGTGCCGCAAGTGCCGCGCGCTCAAGCCCGACCGCACGCACCACTGCAGCACCTGCCGGCGCTGCGTGCTTAAAATGGACCACCACTGCGTGTACATCAACAAGTGCATCGGCTTCTACAACTACAAGTTCTTCCTGCTCTTCCTCGGCTGGAGCGCCGCCACCTGCCTCTACCAGAGCAGCCTCATCTTCCGCTACCTGCTCATGGACTGCCTCGAGCGCGCCACCACGCTCTACTTCCTCGGCAAGCTCGGCCTCTGGACGCCCGAGCTCCAGGTGCGGCCTCCCCATTGCCGACAACGGACTCGACAATGTGTCTAACGGATGTGCGTGTGCCACTGCGTAGGTGGTGCTGGTCTTCTTCGGCAGCACGTGCCTGGGCGCGGCGCTCTTGTGCTTCTACTGCATGCACCTGGTGTTCACGGCCTTCAATTACACGACGCTTGAGTACTGCGAGAAGCGCGGCGACCCGGACTTCGTCAACTACTTCAACGTCGGTGTCGCGCGCAACTTCCAGCAGGTCTTCGGCTCCTTCCGCGAGTGCGCGTACTGGTTCGTGCCACTGCACTCGCCCAGCATACTGGCCATGCAGGGCAAGTTCTTCCCCGTTAACAGCAAGTTCCGCAAGGACGAGTGAGTGCCCGACATCCAATGTCATTAGAGCGCCGCTCTTTGCTCGGATAGAGAGTTTTATTAAGTTAAAACGCGGTCCATCACGCCCGATCCTCAGTCCGTGTCGCCTCAGTTGGTGCCGCGTACGTCCATCACGACGCTGGATCTCCGCACGACCGGCGAGTGCGACTGCGACTGCGGCTTGGACACGTCGCCGCCGTTCATGTTCATCTCAGACGTCGGCGACGGCGGGTCGAAGCGCGTGCGATACAGCTCTTCGATCGACAGTCGCCGCCTCGGAGACGCTTCTTTGCCTCCATCCTCTGTGTCCGACAGGAGCTTCGCGCCTTCGCCTCCGTCTCCGCTCGCTGCCGACGCTTGCCTGAAGAGTTGAGACGCTGCAGTCGGTCGCGACGGATCCGCGACCTTCGTGACGCTCGTCGGGGTTTGAGCAACGGCGGCGGCGCTGGCGTCAAAGAAGTCGGCGACGCTCCGTCGACGAGGCTGGCGTTTGCGGAGTGCCCCCGTGTCGTCGAACATGGGCTCTTCGCGGTTCATCTCCTCCAGCAGACACGCGAAGCCTCGGAGCAGCAGCTTGCGCTCTTGCTTGGAGGCGACTTCGAGGATCACGCGGCCGCGGTGGTGGCTCTTGCAGAGAATGATGAGTCCGCGGCGGTGGCTGACCTTGCCCGCTAGTCTCGGCGCGTGCCGATTGCCCTCCTTCATCACAGGCACCACCTCCTCAATGTCGTCTGAGCATCATAGCATGTCAATAAGGCGCCACCAACACGCTGATCAAAGGGTAGACTACGTACGGAGGTAGATGCGCGGGTTGCGCTTGCGTGACGGCACCCACGTGAGGTAGAACTCCTCTTTGTCGGCGTTGGCCACAAGTCGGAGGTGAATGGTCTTGAGCTCGCCTGAGATGGCGACCTTGTTGGCGGCAAAACCCTCGACGAGCATCTGCCGGAAGCTCACGACTGTGAACTCGGCCTTCTCCACCTCGCGCTGGGCCTCCAGTCGCTCCCGCGCCAGCTCCAGCAAGGGCAGCGCGGTCTCGTGCCACATGCGCAGCAACCGGTAGCGCCGGTAGAACCGCTGCACCGCAACGATTGCGGCGCCTCGACGACCGTCACCGCTGGCCAACACAAACGCCGAGGTGCTGTGGAACGAACGGTAGTCGTCGGAGGTTAGAACGGAAGCGAGTCATCGCGGTGGTAGACCCGAAGGGTGAGACGTACGATGGGCGGCGAGTGAACACGGGGAACCGCTGCTGCTGCTTCAAGACCTCGGCCTGGAAGCAAAGCGAGCACAACATCAGTGAGAAAGCGAGTGACACGATCAACAACGGCGCGGAGGACGCACCGACGAGTCGGGGAGCAATCCCAAGAAGCGTTGCACCAAGCGGCAGAAGCCGTCCTGGTCCCAGGCGGCGGGCTCGGCGCGGATATCGTCGAGGTGGAGTGGCGGGTCGGTCGCGTGGGGAACTGACCGTGAGGCAGTCGCAGCAGACCGCTTCGCGTCGCCATCACTACTCCAGTTACTGCCCATGACGCGTCGGAGGGCGATGCGAATTTCGGGTGGGCAAGAACGCGATAGGACCGGCAGATTGCTGCGAGTGATCGAGTCCGCAGCTGATCGAGCGACGAGAAATGGAGCGATGAGTTTACATGCCGTGGGATCGCGCGCCGCTGCACTCGCTCGCCGCCGGCGTCGGTTTCTGCTGATTTCTCCTTCTCTCGCTCATTTCGTGCCCTCGAGCGCCTCGTCGTCCCGTGCAGCGCGCGACTCGTGTGCAGCAAGCGCCGCTGGCCTTCCACGAACCCCTCATCACGTGGGCTGCTAGCCGTTGAGGCGCGAAACCGTGTTTATTCTCGGCGTCCGCGCAAGGCGACGACGGGTAAGTCCAACTCAGAAGTGGCACATGCAAGCTCATGAGGAGCGAAACGACAACGTGTTGAAGGGGTGCGAAGCCGTCCGCTTATGCGGCGACTGGCTCGATCCAAGCAGCGTCGGGCTCACGCGTCGTCCGCCGGCAGCTCGAGCACCATGGGGATCGCCTCGCAGTTGGCCGCATGGATGGTCTTGTGCAGCGTCACGGCGCACACGGCCTCGATGAAGCCTGAGTGCGCCACCACGGCTACGTGCCGCTCCGGCACGAGCGCGAAGAGCTGCTTGAGGAATGCTCTGGCCCGCGCCTGGATCTCTTCGCTTGTCTCGCGGTGGTCCGGCTGCCACAGCGCGTCCTGCTCATCCGTGATGGCGTGCTTGTAGTCGAAGTTGACGTCCGGGAACTTGCGCCGCAGCTCCGACAGCGTCCGGCGCTTGTCGCACGTGTGCACGCCGAGCGTCTCGCGGCAGAGCTCAAAGGCGACGAACGGCGTGGGCGCCTGGTGAGCGAGGAAGTACTGGGCGGTCTGGATGGCGCGCGACATGGGCGAGACCACCACGCGCTCAAGCGGCGGCATGCCATTAGCCAGTTCGCGTCTGAGCGGCTCGGGGCCCTTGCGCTGCGCGTCGACGATGCCGAACGGCGTCAAGTCTGCGTCCAGGAACGCCTCCGTCTTGGCAAACTCGGCCTCCCAACGCGGCGTGCCCACCTCGCGGTCCTTGGCGTTGTGCGTGCCCTCGGCGTGGCGCACGAAGTACAGCACCTTGACGCGGCGCCCGTCGCCCTTGGCGCGCTCCAGCTCCCCGTCTAGCTTGTCGCGGAACTCGCTCCAGCCGGGCGTCGCCAGCGCGTAGCGTAGGAACAGCGGCGGGTTCGGGTCCTGCGGCGCCACGGGCACCGGCCGCTCCTCGAAGAAGCCGTTCAGCACTCGCAGCGCTGGCGTTGGGAGCGGCGGCGGCACGGCGGTGCAGGTGGAGGCAACGAGAGACGTCGTCAGGCCCGTCATGGCTGGGGTTTACACTTGAAGTTTGTATGGAAAGTGAGGTGTTGCGTGCGACGCGGCGGGATCGGAAGTGAAGAGCGCACTTCCAGCAGCCCAGGCAGCCAACAACAGACACGAAAATTGAAGATTCGGGGAATTTACACTTGGTTTCAGTATGGAGAGACGTATCCGTCCACGCGCCACGGATGACTCGATAGTCGCATTGGACATGGAAACGTTCGCGGAGATTATGTATTGTCTCCTTCCTTTGGCCCACGTGGGCTTATACATACCGTCAACGCTTCCTCTCTGTAGTCTACTAGTGTAGGCATGGCCTACGCGCCGTCCTGCGGCATCTCGAGCACCAGCGGGATGACCTCGCAGTTGGCGGCGTAGATGGCGTGGCCGAGGACGACCTCGCACGCGGCGTTGATGAAGCCTGAGTGCGCCACCACGGCTACGTGCCGCTCCGGCACGAGCGCGAAGAGCTGCTTGAGGAATGCCCTCGCCCTCGTGCGCGTCTCGGCGTCCGTCTCGCGGTGGTTCGGCTGCCACAGCGCGTCCTGCTCATCCGTGATGGCGTGCTTGTAGTCGAAGTCGACGTCCAGGAACTTGCGCCGCAGCTCTGTCAACGTCCGGCGCTTGTCACACGTGTGCACGCCGAGCGTCTCACGGCAGAGCTCGAAGGTGACGAAGGGCGTGGGCGCCAGTGAGGGCGACCCGAAGAAGTGCTGCGCCGTCTGGATGGCGCGCGACAGCGGCGAGACCACCACGCGCTCGAGCGGCGGCATGCCCCGCGCCAGTTCCACCGACAGCGGCTCGACGCCCTTGCGCTGCGCGTCGGCGATGCCGAACGGCGTCAGGTCGGCGTCCAGGAACGCTATCGAACGCGCGAACTCGGCTTCCCAGCGCGCCGTGCCCACCTCGCGCTCCTTGACGTTGTGGATGCCCTCGCCGTGGCGCACCAGGTAGACGACCTTGAGGCGCCGCCCCTCGCCCTCGGCGTGCGCCGCCTCCTGCTCGAGCTTGGTCTGGAACGCCGCCCAGCTCGGTGTCACCAGCGTGTAGCGCAAGAACAGCGGCGGGTGCGGGTCCTGGGGCGACACGGGCTCGCGGCGCCGGGCGAAGAAGCCGCCGACCGCGCGCGGCGTCAGCATCGTGGGTCTCAATACAAAGTGGTGCACAACGTGGGACTCCTGCTATTGTTGGGTGGGAAGTATGCAGGGGGTGATGCGTCGCCATGCGCGTCCTTCGAGCAGAAGCCGACCATCGCCTGGAATAGCCTCTATGGATCATCCCACGACGTCGGTGTCTATTCCTGCTGCAAACACGCGCCATCAGCCCGCATGACTAGGAGGCGAAGCCTCCATCAAGGCGAGCGCTGCGACGTGCACCGTGCGACTGGCTGACCAAGGCCGTAGTCAGTCGGCCAATGTTGCGCCGTGTAACGATACAGCGCAGCAGTCTAACGCAACTGCAGGCGTCGTGACAATACGTTCGCTCGCCACCGTGCCACCGTTAGGCATGGATGTATCCCGTCCCAGCCACTGGTGCCGGCGCAAACTTCTCCCGATCCATGGACTTCACAGGTGTGCGCACCTGGCCCACGCCCCTCGCGTCGTCCTCAATTCCGTGACTCGCCTGCGTACCTCCAAGCAGTTGACGCCCGAGACAGAGATAGATAGAGAAAGAGCTCTTCGGCATGGGCGCAGGCTTCGCGGCGGAGTGTCGCTCGCGGACGGATGCGAGCGGAGCGCTGGTTTCCATTGTTCGCGTGAAGGAATCCCGTCAAGCGTCGGTTCAAGGGCATGCAATAAGAACTACATAGCAGCATTAATATACGTGATAATACTTTTTCATAGGTTTTTAGGAAGGCGATACAAGTATTATTGTTAAATATGGTGGGTACAGTACTTCTGATCTATGCGATTACGCAGGTTTAGGATATGGTGTCTTGGGGCCTTTTGAAGGTGGTCGCACTGGTCGAATGCCTGCGCGCTGTCGCCCAGCGCCTGCGACATGTGCGCGCGCCTTCTACGTAATCCATCATCGCTCCTTTTTAACGCAGCGTAATCCCAACGTCCACCCAACAAGCACCTGTTGGGGCGAATTACGACGTTTTTCTCCATTTTATATCGTAAAAGAAACCATGTAACCAGTGCTTTCTTACGGCGTTTTACTATATTTATGTTCCATTTCGAAGTAATTTTAACGAAAGGAAGTGTCACACCCTTCTCCACGAAATCAATCGATCGATCAAGCCGCCAACTGAAGACGAAGTCGAGACGCCCGCCGTCAACGCCAGCCGCCCGTCTTCCTGCGCCGCACTCCTCCTTCCGACGCCGCCAACGCACCCGCTTCAGAACCAGCGGAGTCTTCGCTCTCTACGATGCCGCACCGCGCCCGCGACTCAACCAGTAGCCCCAGCGACTCGCGACGCGATCGCGACGACGCCCAGGCCATCACGCACTCGCCGCTGAAGCGCATGCGCGTCGAGTCGCGAGACGACAAGCCGCGTATTCCGGCGTCTACGTCACCGACGCTGACACGCAGACTGCCGCCGCTACACACGCTGACGACGGTGAGGGCAACAGCCGCCCATACCGACGGCGACCGCGAGCGGAACAAGCTCGACCAGCTGCGAACAGCGTACCTGGCTGACGTCGCGCTGGTTTACCGCGAGCTGCAGACGGCGCTGGACATGTGCAAACGCCCACAGGCATTGCCGTGCGTCGCGGTGCCGCCTGCCCACGTGCGCAAGCTCGAGATGAGCGTCGAGACGCTGCAGAGGCTGTTTAGGCTGCTGTCGGCGCAACCCGCACCGCGTCTCCGCGGCCCCGCCCACTTCTCGCTCCTGTGCGCGGTCGAGACGCAGATTAAAACGCAGGTGCTTCCTGTCGCGACCGTCATCCGATCGTTCGAGCACGTTTCCGCGCTGCTGGAGCCCAAGGCGGCGCCGTCATCCTCCCGCAGGATCGACGACGCCGCCGCCAGCAAGTCGGTGCTACTCTCGCCGCGCTCGCCGTCCGCCGTGCTGCCTGTCTCCTCCTGCTGCTCCTCTTCGTCTTCGTCCACCTCGTCGTCAAGCAGCAGCGCGCCCACCGCAGAGAAAGCAGCGACCGACGCCGGTAGCTCCTGGCGCTACCTGTCCATGGTGCTCAGCCTCCAGTTATAACCCGATCCCAGGACAGCGTAACGAGTGTACCCCGACCGTGTAACCAGACCTAATACCGTATGATACAGCTTATCAAATTATCACTCCATGTGCGACACCATTGGCCAACCACGCACACACTGATTCAGAAGCTTTTGGTATCCTTATTTTTATTTATGGCTTCAGTATATGATAGACCTACTCTGACCACCCTCATATATTATACTTAATCTGAGTATACCACTGGACGCGACAGTTGCTGGGACCAGAATGTTTGCATGTTAAACCAGCGGCTCCGCGGCATACTTCGCGGGAATTCGCGCATGTTGGCGCTGCTGCGGCCGCTCGGGCGCGCGCATTCGCGGACTCGCTGGCGCTCCACCATGAGCCTCAGCTCCGTCTCTTCCTTCATCAACAACCCCTTCCCATCGAACGACACCATGGCGAGCAGCAGCTGCACTCTGGCGCGCGGCGCGGGCTTCTGGCGCAAGCGGCGCGGCCTGCGCTTCGACAGCACTGCGCTGCGCGAGCTGCCCGTGGACCCGGAGACACGCAACTTCGTGCGGAGCCGCGTGGTGGGCGCCTGCCTCTCGCGTGTGCTGCCCACGCCGCTGGCCAACCCGCAGCTCGTGATCGCGGCCAAGGAGCCGCTGGCGCTCGTGGGCATCGACCTGCTGGACCGCAGCGACGCGGAGGACGAGGGCGAGGACGACAAGGCGCTGCCAATCGACGAGCTGACTCCGTTCCTGGCCGGCAACGCGCTCTTTGACGGGTCAGAGCCGTCCGCGCAGTGCTACTGTGGACACCAGTTCGGCTACTTCTCCGGGCAGCTGGGCGACGGCGCCGCCATCTCGCTCGGCGAGGCCGTGCTGGACGGCGAGGGAAAGGAAGGAGGCGAGCGCTGGGAGATGCAGCTCAAAGGCGCCGGCAAGACGCCCTACTCGCGCCAGGCCGACGGCCGCAAAGTGCTGGTAAGCGTGTGTGTAGTTGTCCGGTTTCACTATAGATGGCTAACCTCATCGTGAACACTCGTCCATCCAACCAACGCTAGCGCTCGACGCTGCGCGAGTTCCTGGCGAGCGAGCACATGCATGCGCTGGGTGTGCCGACCACGCGCGCGGGTAGCGTCGTCATGTCGACGGACGCGCCGGTGCTGCGCGACATGTTCTACACGGGCAACGCACAGCTGGAGCCGGCGGCTGTGGTGGTGCGCATCGCGCGCTCCTTCCTCCGCTTCGGCTCGTTCGAGATCTTCAAGGACACAGACCCGCTCACGGACCGGGCGGGTCCGAGCGCGCACCTGCCTAACAAGGACGAGCTCATGCACCAACTGCTGGACTTCACGCTCCGTCACCGCTTCCCCGAGATCTGGAACAGCGATGATAGTCCGAACGACGACGACGCCAAGGAGCGCAAGTACGTGCAGTTCTTCGCCGAAGTGGTGAAGCGGACGGCGCGACTGGTGGCCAAGTGGCAGACGATAGGCTTCTGCCACGGCGTGCTCAATACGGACAACATGAGCATCCTGGGCGACACACTCGACTACGGGCCGTACGGGTTCATGGAATACTTCGACCCGAAGCACGTATGCAACTCGTCGGACGACGGCGGACGCTACCGCTTCGAGGCGCAGCCCGAAATCTGCAAGTGGAACTGCTCGGTGCTGGCCGATCAGCTTGAGCTCGTCGTCAAGGACCGGTCTCCGATGGACGACGCCATCCTGCAGTTCGACGACGAGTATGACCGCGAGTACTACGCTCTGATGCGCCAGAAGCTCGGGCTCGTGCACCACCAAGACGACCCGGACATCGCGGCCGAGAGCAAGCAGTTGATTGACTCGCTTATGGACGTGTTCGCCCGCACGGGGGCCGACTACACGTGCACCTTCCGCCGCCTGATGAATCTCCGCCCGTTCAGCCGTGCGTCAAAAGCGTTGGTGCTTCAGGAACTCGTGGAGCTGTCGGAGACGATCGAGCAGCTCAAGCGCAAGTTGTCGAGCTCCAGCATCTCGGACGCGCAGTTCGAGATGGTGAAGCGGCTGCTGCGCGAGAACCCGACACAGGCGCGCATGTACGGCATCACGGACACGGCGGTGGCGAAGATGGTGGAGGAACGCGAGGCGCTGGCGGCACTGAACGCCATGACGACGATGGAGAGGCACCGGACAGTGCGCGAGGCGTGGGGCGAGTGGCTGGACGCGTACATTGCGCGGCTGCACAAGGAGAGCGAGAACGCGCAGCCTGACGCCGCGTACGAGATGCACCGCGAACACGTGATGCGACGTGCCAACCCGGTGTACGTACTGCGCAACCACGTGGCGCAGAAGGCGATCGAGGCCGCGGGCGCCGGCGACTTCGACCGCGTCGCCCATATCTTCGAGCTCCTGACGCACCCGTTCGACGAGAGCAGCGACCCGACCGACCGCGAGTTCGCCAAGCCCTACGACCGCGACGCGGAGCCCATCTGCGTCTCGTGCTCGTCGTAAGGTGGGTGATCGGAGCAAGAAGTTCAAGCGTCTCCAGCGGTCCGAGTCGACGCCATGAGGTCTGTGAACGCTTGGAATCGAAAGTATTTTTGAATCAACATCGAGTGAGGGGACCGTAACGGAGGTCTGGGAGGTACCAGACTGCTCTCATTTGTCGTGTGCTTTGTGTACCATCAGATCATTGCGTCGTCGCTCCCGAGGGCCATGGACACATCTCGCAGCAAGGTGTCGAGCTCGCGGACGTTTATACGTTCGGACATGGTGAGCAGCTTCGAGCAGAAGCTCCTCGAGCACCGCGCCAAGCCAAGGAGAAGCGCGAGCGCGAGAAGAAGCGGCTGCAGAGGAACCAACTGCCTTCTTTCTGGACAAAATCAGGGGTTGATGCTAATTCGGCCTCACCTTCAGTCCAATTCGTTGGTTCTAATGTCGTATTCGTCGAATTATAATCAAAATGCGAGGAATTGTGGAGGAGAACTACATGCTTGTAAACAGAGAGCCTTCGTAAATTGTTTTTATAGTGTCTATCCAGTAGGGTCGACTCGCACTATATGAGCTATGCAGTTACTAAATTGATCTGCTAGGCGTTGAAAGGCCACAGACGCTTTTCTTCTTTCATTTTCCATCCCGCCGCCCCCAGGCCACCCGAACAAACCTCATGCCGAGCCGATCGACTGCGCCAGCGACGACACCAGCGCCAAGCATCGAGCCGCCAGAGAAATCGCCAGCGCAAACGAAGGAGCAGAAGCAGAAGAGCGAATGGCTGCGCGAGGTCGAGCAGCACTTGGAAGGCGTCACGCTCAAGGATGTTCTCGGAGTGCCAGCGATCAACCTTTCCGCCAAGCTGCGCGAAGACTTTCCCAAGTACTTCAAGATCCGAAACTACTCGAAGAACACGGACGAGGACAGTGCGACGGCCATCAGCGACACCCAAAAGTTCAAGTCCGATGTGCAGTGCGAATGCCTGGATGAGACGTTCGGCTCCATTCCCGCGGCGACCAACAGGAAGCCGTGGACGCAGCGGGAAATCGCAGACCTATGCATCATTGCCGCCTGCATCATCAAGTATGGGATCGAGGGACTCGCGTAAGCGTATGCCGACGGATTGATGGAGCGCTTGCAAAACATTGCGCTCCGCCCGTACGAGCTGCGCAACATCGTCGCACAGCTAGCAATACGGGCACTGCCTGACTCTGAAGGCAAGACCAAGGAGGACATCGTGCACTACCTCAGCTTGGAGCTCCTCATGGAAGCCAGCCGTTCGCTACCGCCACGGCAACGGGTCGGCATGGATGAACTCCGCGTCTTCGGCAATGTCAAGCAGAACATGCAGTTGAGCCCAATCGAGAAAAACCGAAGACTCGACCGGTCGGTAGACAATCTGCTCAGAAATTGTTCGATGATGCACTCGAGCTGCCTAGCAAAGTGGCCGTCCGGTGCCTGATGAATTCTACGACCGGCTGCTGGAGATCGAGGAGTGCGTGCAGTCCCCCGTGATGCAGGAGGAAGTGCTCAAGATCCACAATGGTGTGTACGTGTACTTGGCACTAAAGAACTGCTTCGAGAGCGTCAATGTCGGTGACCGTCCGCCAGTTTGGGACACGAGCAAAGACCGTCCCGAGCTCCAGCAAGTCCCAATCGAGAGCACCGAGGCAACTGCTGTCGACGAAGCGGAGGCCGCGAAAGCTGACGAATCGGTGGATGCCGGTGCTGACAGAGCTGACGCTGCCAGTGCTGACGGAGTGAAGGATGCCGCGACTCGAGCTATCAACAAAGCAGAGATACAGTCACTGCTAACGTCGCTGTGCAAGAAACTGGAGGGAGTTGAGATGCCTCCGCACGCCGACGTGATCCGCGCTCGCAACCAGAAGCGAGGAGCTGCCAAGGCGAGCAAGAAATCAATGACAAATGCTGGCAACAGCGAGCGTGTTCTCCAGCTGGGCCCGAAGAATGGAGTCTTCTTTATTGACGAGAACGGCGAAAAGAAGTACCTGCCCAAGCATAGCACCGAGTACACGAAGTTCAAAGCGGAACTCTCGGGCAATAGTTCGGCTCCGGAGTCGAACGACAAGCCTCAGCGCGTTCTTCGTTCGGAAATCAACGGCAAGGATGCCATCATAGCCACCGCCGCCGTCATCGCCGCCTAAAGCGCGCACCCAAGACGCGCTCCACCGAAAGGGTCCCGGATCTTCGTAGTGGAGCGCACTAACTACTGGTTAACTGCATGCTATGACACATGTGGCAACAGGATCTTCGCGACACCAGATCACTTCGACTGCAGCGAACATAGGCGATAGCTGTGGTCGAGTAGGCGTCACGGAGTTGCCATCAGTCTATATAATCGCCAACTAACCCAAAAGACATTCTTGCATGATTCGATGTCGATCGCCCGAACTACCGGTTTTCTTGCAGTCGACACCTGCATCAACCTCACAACAGCTCAGTGGCATCTCAAAAGGCCCGGTAGCCGCTAGACCACCCTCCGCATTCGGCCAGGATCATATCCTGCTGTCCGGTTGACGAGAAAGCGCGATGACCAATTGGCATCCGGCTTACTCCGTCCGAAAACAGTACCCAACACTAGTGGCAGTCCAGCGATTGACTTATCCAACGCCAGTAACACTCTTCTCGCTCGCTGCTCATTCGCGGCATCGTTGACAGCCAAATTTCGCGTAAGCATTGCTGATTCAGCAACTCTATTCATGCCGATACGGCCACTAAAGGGAGCCCTTCAGTGGCCGTATCGGGATGAATGCTTGACACACGGCACGTCAACTGTGCGTGGCTCACTAGATGCTAGGCGCACTGCGTGCCCAGCTTGTGCACATGCTCCCTGCTATCCGGATACAGGCCATGCTGCGCACATCTTCGAGCAGCGGCTCGTATTCGTCGCTAAGTGCAGTGGAAGATCATATCTCGGAGCTCAAGCGTGGAGAACAGCCTGAGTCGACGCCATGAGGTCTATGAAGGCTTGCAATCGAAGTATTTTTGAACCGACCTCGCGTGAGGGAGCCGTAACGGTGCTCTTAGAGGTGCCAGTCTGCTCTCATTTGCCGTGTGCTTTGTGCACTATCAGATCATTGCTGACATTACTCCCGGACACAATGGACACGTTCCGCAGCGAGGTGTCGTACTCGTCGGACGCGATGGGCTCGAGCCGCTTTGGCAGCAGCTCGGCGTCGCTGTCCTTCTCGCTCTCGAGCTCGCGGACGTCCACGCGCTCGGACATGGTGAGCAGCTTCGAGCAGAAGTTCCTCGAGCGCCGTGCCAACGCCAAGAAGAAGCACGAGCGCGAGAAGAAGCGGCTGGAGAACAACCAGCGCACCGAGTCGGCCGAGGACAAGCGGCGCGTTGAGCGAGAGAAGGCGCGCGAGATCCGGCGCCGAGAGATGGAGAACTGGCTGCCGACGCCCTCGGCGCTGCAACAGGTCGAGCGTGCGTCACGCCAACGCAGCCGAGCGCGGATGAGGGAGGTCCGCGACTGGTACCCGCTGCCGTCAAGCGACGACGCCGCCAAGGGTGTTGAGCATGACGAGATGCTGCCTGTGTTTGGCGACCAACCGCCGCGCTGCCGGGCGGGGACGAGGCAGCGAGCAGAAGAAGTGGCCGAGCGAGAGCGACAGGCGTTGGAGACGGGTATGAAGAAGCGACTGGCAGCGCTCAAGGACAGGGTGTCGTATCTGGAGAGCGCTGCTGCCGTGGTTGTCAGGGACGAGTTATCTTCGGTGCCGGCGCGAGCTGGTCGCCTCGAACCATTAGAGAGACCATTTCCACTGACTGATGGAGCTGCCCGAGGACTGGAGCAGTCGAAGGAGACGCGAAGCATGTCAGCGCTTCTGGACCGACGGCAGCTCGACTCTAACGAGACGCTGCGGATGTCTCAGTCACTTGTCCTTCGTGCACACACGACTACAGCCAGCAGCAGCAGCGTCTCCAAGCGCCCTCGTCGGCGGAATCTCGTGTACCAGAACGCCAACACACACGCCAGTGTCAACTCGACTGATGAGCTCCTCGAGCGCGAGGCCGAAGAGCGCGACGAGGCCGAGACGCGCTTGTTCCTGGCCGCGCATCGCCGCATCGCACGCCGGAACCAGGCGGCGACGACGCTGCAGGCCGCGTGGCGAGGGCTTCTCCGTCGACGAGCGTTCCTGCGATGGTCGCACCGGCGCTGGGCCTACCGTCGCGACATCTTCAGCGTCTGGGTGATGATGCACCGCGTCGGCAAGATGGCCCAGCGCGCCCTGCTGCGCTCGTGTCTGTGCCGATGGCGACGCGAAGTCGCGCTGCTCGCTCGACTGCGGGAGCTCGAGTTCGAGCTCTTTGTGGACGCCGAGAAGCAGCCGGCGAGCGCGTCCCTGCCCAAGCTCGTCGTGAACTTGGCCTTGGCCAGCGACGAGTGGGCCAGCGACGACGAAGACAGCAACGACGGTGAGAGCGACGACAACGAAGATGACAGTGACCAGGGAGAAAGCGCACCACCAACAGCGTCGACCGACGTGCTGGTGCTGGGCGGACTGGTGAACGCGGCGTTCGCGGGTGTGCAGCAGGCGGCGGCGCTGGACAGCGCGGGCCGTGCGCGGCTCCGACGCGTCCGGCATGCCGAGGTACGAGCCAACGTGCGGCGCAAGATCGCGCAGCGAGTGTTCCTCACGTGGAAGCGCGCGCACACCTCTCGCCGACGCGTGGCGCTCAACGCCCAGCTGTGTCTCAAGCGCGCGGCTCGGCTCTTCATGGCGTCTACGACCTCTGCGTCCACGTCCAAGGGCGTGTGGCCGCGTGAGAAGCTGCTGACCGTGTTCGACATGTGGGCGCGCTACGCAGCCTTCAGCCGATGCCGGCGCACCGGGGTGCCGCTGCCGGTGTTCGCGCAGCCCAGCGCGCAGTGGGACGTCTGGTTGCACAACTTCCAGGAGCGGCAGGTGCGCAAGGTGAAGGTTTCGGCTCGCGCGTCAGTCGCCCGCCAGCGCCGGTTCCTGATGCGCATTCGAGCGTTCGCACGGAGGCAGAGACGCAAGCGAGAGCGGCTGGAGCTGGTGGTACATCACGCGAGCGTCACGTTGAGACGGCGAGTGTTAGTGGAGTGGCGAGCAGCGATCGCGGACCAGGCAGCCAACAAGAAGTGCTGCCGGCGCGCGCTGGAGGCGCTGAGCTCGTACGCAGCGCTGAAGCGGCGACTACGGCCGCTGAAGCAGTTAGTGGCCGAGAATGCAACGCGGTACGGAAAGAGCAGGGCGTGGCGGGCGTGGGGCGGCGTCCACCTGCGCGCAGTGTGCAAGCGCGCGTGGAACGTGGCGCGCATCACCCACTTCCCCGAGTGGAGACGGCGCGCGACCCGTACGCTGCTCGTATGGCGGTGGAAACCCAGACACAACATCGAGTGCAGCAGTGGCGGTGTCGACTCAGCTGAGCGCCAACAGCTCAAAGAGAGTGGAGAAGCAGGCGATGCTGTCGACGGCCACGCAGCAAGTGACCCAAGCGATGTCCGAGAACTTAGCTTTGACGATCGGTGCGATCGGCAGATGCGCTTGTGGCGCATCCTGACGGCGTGGAGACACTCGACGCACAAGCGGGGGCTCTTCCGCTCGCTGCGGTTCCACTGCGCGCGGCTGCGGCGCAAGCGACTGCTGTTCGCGGTGCTGAACGCGTGGAAGCAGCAAGTTTGGAAGCTCGCGGACGACGACAGCGACGACAGCGACGGCGACAGTGTGATGAAGCACGTGGCGTTCCTGGAGGATCGGCTCGCGGTGGATCCGTGGGACGCCTATCGTGAGTTATCGCCCATGCTCCCCACGCTCTTCTTCGGCTACTACTCGGACGCCGCTGCCATCTTCGGAGGCGTTGCTTCTATCGATAGTAACAATAACGTCTTGACTCGGGCCGTTGGAAAAGCCACCGACGCACTGACGCAGCGCGTCTACTCGGCGGTGGAAGTGCAGCAATTCCATCGCGTGATCTCCGGAGAGAGTCTGGCCGAGGTGCGCAACGCAGTGCTACGTTCCAAGCACCTCGTGAACGCGGTAGATCCGACGACAGGCGACTCGGCGCTTCACGTTGCACTGCAGGGCGAGGATCACGCGCGAAGGCTCGAAGTGCTAGTGCTGCTGCTCACGGAGGGCGCTGCGACGCACGACCGCCCCAACCGACACGGCCTCACACCTCGCCAACTGGCAGTGAGCGACCCAAACGCACAAAAACTACTCGACAACGGCGTCTACACCTTTTTCGAAGCCGCTGCAGCTTGTCAGACCCGTCAGATTGACAGCGACGCAGACCAAGCGGACAACGTGGTCTTGTGGCGGGTGGTCGCGCTCATGCTAGGCGAGTTGGGGCGTAACGTACGGATCAAAGCCGACGTCCGACACGACGTGTGGCACAGCCAGCTGCGAGAGGAGTTGTGGCTGCGCCAGGACCGTCTGCGCTTCCCCACCAGCTCGCGCTTCCTCCCATCGGTGCTGCGGTGTCGAGCGTACCTCGATGGCATGCGTAAGCGCATCTGCCGCCCGCTCAAACGAGCTCTGGGAGTTGAGCAGGGGTCACCGCCGGCCATCCCTGGGATTGATGAGCAGTACGGAGAGCTGGCTCCATACGCGCGCTTCCTGTTGGCACCGCTGCTCGAGCACGAGGCCGCGGAGACTGGGCTAATTCACAGCTTCGTCGGAGTGCTTTTCTCGCTCGACTTTCCGCTCCAAGAGGCCATGGACGAGGCTTTCCGCCTTGAAGACGCGTGCTCGGCGCTGGAAACTGAGCTCTCAGCCACGTGGGACCAACTCCAAAGCTCCGAGCGGCAGCTGGCGACAACGCTCACCACGTCGTGTGCTCAACTGATTAACATCAAGCACGTCATTCCTCTACTTCGGTACTTCAAAGACCAGTCAGGAATGGACTACGCCATGAAGAGAGAACTGCTGATGAGTACGCACGAAAGCCGCCAGCAACGAACTTCCCAGGCTCAAGAACAAGACAGTGCGAACGAGTTACAGCATCGAGAGACACTTCCAGGACTGTCAGCGGCAGATGAACTAAAAGATGCCGAAGGTTTGAAAGCGAGCGCTCAGCGGAAGGTACGCAAGCTAGTGAAGAAGCTCAAGACACTTGAGGATCAGATTCCCGTGCTCGAGTCTGGCTTCCGAGAGTCGCTCGTCGTCGACGGGCGGTCTGTCAGTGGCATTTGTGCGGCTCGCACTAAGCTGGAACGTGCGCGGCTTGCGAAGACCTCCCTGCTGATCAAGAAGGCTGATCTCCAGTTGCTGCTTTCGAGACTGGACGCGACGATTGCACCCATCAAGAGCGCTCAGACGCTGTCGTTGCCCTCTAAGACGCCTTCGTTAGGGGAAGCAGGCGCTGTGCTGGCGGGTACCGTTACCCAGGCTGGCAACAGCAACGCGTCTGTTACTGTCGTGCCGTTCTCAGAGGTCAAGCACCACGTGGAAGAGGAGATTGCAGCGCTGTCACGCATATTTGACGCGGTTGCAGCGGGTTCTACCGCCAGTGACGACGGAGATGGCAACTCCGATCCTATACCATCGGCAGATACTCCGAGTTCTGCATCAAGTGTCAGTGCCGATTCAGGCCCAAAGGAGCTGGCGGTAACGCTGCTTGCGAGCATCCCATCGTTGCAGCGGCGCTTGGAGGCGCTTCTGCGTGACCTGTTCATCACAAACCTGTTCCGCACCTGCTGCTGCTGGCTCGCCGAGAACATGGTGCTGGCCTCCGTCAATGCCGAGTCAGCACAGCAAGAAGAAGAAGAGCTCCAGGACAGTTCCACTGTATCCTCTTCCGGCGCTACGTTGTCTACCGCGGTATCATCGGCAGCCCCAACAACCGCTAACAAACTACAGGACGTGATGATGCAGCGCGCAACTCGCCGCCGGCGTACAAGTTTGACCAACACGCGGCGCGTCCTCGAGACGTTCCAACGGGATGGAACGTCCATAGACATGATGGACCGCGACGTCGACCGGATGAAGGACACGTACGCCGATAGCGCGAGCTTGCTGTTCAAGGCTGAGCGCGCCGCCATCGCAGGGGCCGCGATTGAGCAGCGGCGCACGCGAGAGCGAGTGCAGGCCACCCAGATCATCAGCAATCCAATCACCGGCGAGCCCGAAGAGGCTCCGACTCACACTGTTGATCCCTCGATCCCAATAGAAACACCAGCTGTCCAGAGCGCGGAGGAGATGGTGGCGATGCATTGCAATCGCAAGAAGGAGGAGCTGAGGCACGCGATGATGCTCCGTCAGCTTGACCGCATGGCAGTCAAGGTGCGCCGACGGTCGTCAGTAGCTCCAACCTACCGAGGTGAAGCCGACGCTGACGAGGCGGATGACAACGTCGATGAATCCAGCGTTCTCATCTTGCCGGCAGTTCACGGTGACGCGCTTCCTCTTGGCAACTTCATCCTGCGGTCGTTGAGTGATGATGCGACTATCTCCGATAGTATCGACCTGACATCTTGGACTGGGGACGGAGAATACGCGCCATCTTCTGCGCGGTACGTGACGGAGCCGAGTATGATCGAGGCGATGTGGAAGCGCGGTGCGCGCGGTGACACCAAGAACGTCAAGCCCGTAAGTGGGAACGAGAGTCAGGGCTCTCTACCGGTCGATAAAGGCGTCTCGTCGACGAATGGGTCCACTCCCCAGTCGTCGGCGCCCAACCCGGCCAAACGAGTACATTCGGCGAGCCAACGAACTGCGGAGTCCGATCCTATGACACAGCGCATTCGCAACCGGAGCGCGAGTGTGCATGGTATTGGTGCGTTCTCGACAGCCGAAAAGGTCGATGGCACTTCACTGGCCCAGCACTGTGTGGGTGTGATCGCACACGGTGAGAGCGAGCGTGATGTCTCGCGTGCAAGGCGAGTTGTGGACGATAAAATCGGCCCTCACAAGGATGGAGGCACCGTAGCACGAGCGGTTGTTGAGGACTTGAGCGAGGTGGAAGGTGCTGCTGATACCCACGCTGCTGACGAGGATGCCAGTGCATCTGCGTTATCAGCAGGAGAAGATCGGCACTGCGAGCTAGACGATACTAGTGGCTGTCATGATGCCCCCGCGATCCCCGAAGAAGATACTGGGGATGGACAAGATGGACACCAAGCAATTGGTCACGCATCTGTCGTGGATATTGTAGGCACTGCGGCTGAAAATGTCCCTGCGAACGTGGGGGATAGCTCCACTCTACTGGAACAGGACTGGCACGATGGTGAGTCTATGTTCAACCACATTGGCGGACAAATCAAGCTGCCGATTGAAGCTGCTGACGCTAGTGCTGAGGAACTGGACGCGCTTCTCGTCAAAATCCGCAGTCGCCCGTTGTCTGCGGATCTCGTCAACCCATCGACTACATCAACGCCACCTGTCCAAGCATCGCCACTTCCTGCTCCAAATTATAATTCTGCTGACGTGTCCGATGCGTCTCGGCCCCACCAAGGCACTGACGCCCCGCTGATCTTTTGGGAAATGCAGCCAGGCGCACCAGAGATCCACCGTGAGCACCCGATGGTTGTTCAGCGTCTACCGCTTCCGGATTCTACCAGCACTCGGCACGTGATCGAGTATAGCCACCCATCGGAGTCGGCAGCTTCACCACTAACAAAAGGACGCGTTGCTCAACGGACACTGGGGTCGTCAGTGCTGAAGGTGGCGAATGCTGTCAAATGGGAGGAGGGGAACGACGACGAAGGATTGCTGCTCTCGCTTCACGGGAAATCTCTCAGGATGGAAGGCCGTAGGAGTCGAGCAGAGTTGCCGCCACAACACCGTCAACGGACCGTGTCAGACGCTGGTATGACCTCCACCGTGACGAATGTGCAAGCCGTCCACGTCAGAGAAAATCGAGTCCCCACAGATGCAGCTGACCACAGGGACAGCAGCGAAGGTGGCGTTGCCGTTCCTGCGATCACGATCAGCGTCGTGGCCAAGTCGGTGGCATCAGCCGCAGACAAAGAGGACAAGAGCGCTGAAGAAGGCGTCTTGCCTTGTACCGAAGACGCTTCGACTAAGGAGACTGCTGTAAAGCGCGGCCCATTCTTCGTTATGGACGCCGATGGGTCTACGCCTGCCGCTGACCTACCTTCAGTCATGGAGATCACGGGCGTCAATTCTCGTGCGGTCGTCTTGGGTTCGTCACTGAGCGAAGCATCGCTAGCTGGACGCTCCAAACAAGCGAACCCGATCAGGTCAACAACGACAGCAAAGTCGACTCATCTCACCAGCAAGGCGAAAGGAGCTGTCAATAACAAAGAGGAGCTCAACCGAGCAAGAGCGAAGTGTCTCGGCCCGCAAACGTCCGCTTCATGTGGCGATTTGCTGCTCGAAGGCGCGAACATCCTCGCGGATTCGAAGACGAATGAACAGTTGGTGAAGCAAGAGGGCATTCCACTAACCAAGCTGCAGAAGGAGAGCGTGTGGAAAGAGTTCGCGGTGGCTCCGCTCTCAGAAGCCATGCAGAACGCATACGCAGAACTCTACCCCCAGACGTACTCGCGCGCCGCCACCGCGATGGCAAGTGCTCGATCTGAAACAACAGAACCAGCTCCGCCCACTGATCAGGTCACCACAACTCCCATTCCAGCGTCGATGCCACTGCCTCTTGCTCGTTTATCGATGTCGTCATCAGCAGCGCAGCTAACCGTGCTCCCGGCATCGATCTCGAGGAAGAAGTCAAGCCCGAAGACTGTTTTTGAGCTGGACAAGAAGTTTTGGCGCGCTATCGAGGGCTACCGCGCGATCGGCAGCTCACCGATGATTCCGCTGGACGAGGCAACGGTCAAGCGCCGCCGCCGAGACAAGGCTGAGAGCATCTACGCCTCGTTCATCGCCGACGATGCGGGGAGAGACCCGTCGGTTCCGGGACAGCAGCAGCTCGAGTGGGTAGCCATGTATCCGGACCAAGTAGCTGCGATTCGTCGGCGACTCAAGACGGCACCCATCGACCTCTTTGATTCCCTCCAACAAACAGCGCAACTGCGAATCACTACGGCATTATCTTCAACCGGCGCAGCGCTGGAATAGCTAAGCGATGAGCGCATCAAGCGGACTCTCTGTTGAACGCTGAGCCGAGAAAACAAGTCGCAAGGATCGTGACGCTAATTTGATGGCTTTAGCTGGACGGGTTAGTCGGTTCCTGCTCTCATTACTCCGCGCTCGATGTCCTATCGGGGCACAATAGCCTCTGTCATTCCGCTCGTCTCGCGCGCTTGTTATCGCGCTCCAGTTGCTGCGCTACTCGCTTCGCCGCCCTGTACTCTATGACTACGTTTTGTCTGCTGTGCCACAACATATGAGTAAAGTACTCTCGTACCGATCGAAATTGCTCTCCGCACGTCGGAAGCTGGCAAATGAACTCATCGTGGTCATGCTCGTTGCGCTCCTCGACTTCTCCGTCATCGCTGGCATCGTCGTCATCGCTGGAGCTATCTTCTCCGGGATGTTCGTGTTCGCCGCCTTGCAAGCTTGGGATCGCGTCCGCCAGCATCTTCAGCTCCTCTTTGAGTAACATAAACCCCCGGAGGACATCGCCGCCGGACGGATCACGCCACGCTGGCTCATCGGCCCGCACAATACCCCCGTCCAAGTCGCGCCTGTACTCAGCCATGCACCGGCAGCGGAGATCACCTAGCCCAACCGCACGCCATGCACAAGGTAGTCCTTGCGCATCCTGTGATCAAGCGCGGCGAAGCTCGAGTACTCGTCGACCACCTCAACCACGAGCGCCGGTGCAAATGGTAGCCCCAAGTACGACCAGCGCTGCGCGTACGACAGCGCCCTCGCCACCTCGGCCGGCGTGTAGACGGCATCCGGGATGCGGATCTTGCCCTCACCCAGCATAAACCCGCATTGGGACGTCGTCACGCGTCCTTCATCCTCACGACCTGCCACCGAGATGCTCAGTAATGCAGCGATCTCACAAGGAATGACCGCTCTCCCGAATGAAACCATCTTGTTGAGAAAGAACCGACCCTTGTCGACCGAGTACGATCCAATCTTGCCGAACGCCGGGTTCTCCAGGGGCCCGTGCTCGCCCAGGTACGCGCTCAGCTCGTCCAGCGTCACGTTAGGGTAGTCCTTGGGGCGACACAGGCCGTCCGTCGTCTCCAGATCGCGCACCAGCTGCGCGAGCTCGCCTTGGGTGCCAATCGCGGAGGAAGGGACAGCGCCGTCCATGCTTTTTTCTCGTCTATAAAATCGCTTGGTGCACTTTCTTGGGCCAGGGCGAAAGCCGAAGTGACGGCTTTCCTGCGCAGCGAGCACAGGCATGACAGAGCTTGACGTGTTGTTTACTACAGACGAATGGAAAAGCGATGACTCCGCAGGCTGAAGGAGGCTTCGAGACCATCAATCCACGAGCCGAAAGGATCTGCGATGATGGAGAGCATTTCTTACCACGGAGAAAACGATCACATCTACCAGCCATTGATCACCGCCATGGCACTTCAAGCCCCCCCCCCCCCCGAGTC
The DNA here is from genome assembly GCA_023334395.1 of Phytopythium sindhum. Taxonomy (NCBI): domain Eukaryota; phylum Oomycota; class Peronosporomycetes; order Pythiales; family Pythiaceae; genus Phytopythium; species Phytopythium sindhum. Next base: position 1,216 of record JAASGW010000431.1, on the reverse strand, counting down.
TCCAACGATGGCAGCTGTAATGAGACTGTGACTGGTTTAGTCTCATTCCTACGCCACAAGGGACTTCCAACCTCGAGTTCAGGATGAAGAGTTGTGTATTTATAGCAGACCAGAAGCAGCTATTCAGTCGCAACACCCTCTCTCCTGGAACACGATGTGCTCAGCCGCTAGAACGATCGTGTCGAGATGGAGAGCGACGCGAATACACCGACGCCAACGTCGAGCGATGCCGCGTTAGAGGCCCCGGTCGTGCAGATATCCGTACTGGAGAAATTCCTCGCCAAGAGGGAGCTGGTCAGCCGAGTGCAAGGCAAACAGAAGGCACTTTCTCCTTCCAAGACGGCGAGCAGACGCTCGGTAGCGGCGGCTTCATCCTCTCAGCCACCGCCGACGCTCCCGTTGTGGCACTCGTACTCGAAGCGCCAGCACGGGAGGCGCGTCTCGAGGCTGTGCGCGGCCATGCGCGTCCCCGAGCCGGACTACACCGAGTGCCTGGACGCGTACGTGCGCAGGAAGAAGGTGCAGCGCTTCCTGGACCTGCACGCCGACGCCGCCGACGTGTCAGCCGAGTACGACGCCGCCACGCGCGCCATGTTCTTCGAGCGCGCGGTCGTGGACCGGCCCGTGTGCGACCGCGAGCAGAATCGCCGGCAGTACGAGGAGGAAATGCGCGAGCTTGCCATGGAGGGGCTGGTCTTGTCGTAGCGCATGGTGGTGGCTCATTAGTGGAGCCACTTCGATACTTAAGTGGGGAATGGCTACACCCGTTCCAGTTCCAGCGGTGGTTTGGTGGTTTTTGTACCAGTGGTTTGGTGGTTTTTGACCTTGCGGATGTTTGCTCGACATTTCTTGCCAGTTGGCACTGCAGTTCACTGTGGCCGCCAGTCTTCCACTCCTGATCCGACATTTCATACTGAAGCCAAGTCAATCCGGGTCGCACGTGATGGGGAGGAGGGCGGCGTTAAAAGCGCCGCTCGCTCGGGGTCATTCCCAAAGAAGCGCCGGCGCCCCCAAGCACCTCCAGCCCCCGCAACACTAAGCGACGATGACGCTCAAGCTCGGCGATCTATTTAGTGTCAAGGACAAGGTGGTAGTGATCACGGGCGGCGGACGTGGCATCGGCAAGATGATGGCCGACGGCTTCGTGCAGAACGGTGCCACCGTGTACGTCGCCTCGCGCAGCCTGGCCGCGTGCGTCGAGACGGCCGACGAGCTG
>JAASGW010000430.1:0-25737 GCA_023334395.1 Phytopythium sindhum | reverse complement strand
AGCGGTCTAATTGACCTGCCCCCCTACCTGCCCTACCTGCTCTACCGCGGGCGAGAAGCGACGCGTCAGCTCCCTCCCCTCCCTCCCCCCCCCCCCCAATCCACCCACTACACGCACCCCAGTCTCAAGTTGGTGATTTACGTGGTGAATTCTGACGTGTTCGCCCTATCGAGCGCCCCATGATGAACGAGCGGCGGCGCGGGACCCGGTCCATGCCGATCGTCCAGGTCGACCACTATGATGGGCAGGCCATCTTCATCGATCACGAGCTCGCCTATGAGCTTGGAGGATACCTGGGCGGCGGTGCTGCAGGCGTGTACGTGGCTGTAACCCTCCCCCCTCCCTCATTCCCTACCGCTGGTAGAGTGTTTACTGACCTTTTGTGCACTGGTATGGGCCATTTCGACGATTCTGTGATGTGTACAGCGTCTACGAGGCCTTCTCCACACGCTCCAAGCAGGTAGAGTAGCTATTGTACTCGTTTTCGATCTCTATAGAGCGTTAATACCCACTGATCTATCTGTTGTCCCCGCCCTACTACAGCCAGTAGCCATCAAAATCCTCAACCCGGTGGGCTACAAGCTTTTCCCATCCGCTCTACTGGCGCGATGCCTCGTAGCGGTCCGCGGGGCGCCAGTCGCTCCTCCAGCACTCGACAGCGACGGCGCGACGCTCTCCTCCATGTCCGTGTCGTCCTTCCGGCGCGCGTCGTCCTCCCCCAACAGCCGCATGCGCCTCCGGCCTGAGTACGTCCCTTCGCATGGTAGTGCGGATCTATATTTACGGGTAGGGCGCGGACGCACGACTAACTGATCGATACACTGGTGATGGCAGGAATGTGTGGTGGCTGATTCACCCGACGTCCAAGCAGGCGATCGCCGCGTTCGAGGACCCGTTCACAGGCGCCATCCGCGAGCTGACGCTGCCGCAGTGCATGGACGTGTGGGGCGACCTCTCGGACGCGGACGAGTTCGAGGACGCCGGCCGCAGCAGCACCAGTAGTAGTTCGGACAAGGTCGCCCCACCGCAGGACGGCATGCGGTCGATCCCGATCCCGCGCGCCAACGCCAACGCCAACGCCAACACCAACGACCCGGCGGAGGAGGGCGGCGCGTTCCGCGTGGTGCAGGTCAAGGGCCAGTCGGTGCGGTTGCCGCGCGTGCCCCGCAAGTTCCAGGCGTTCGCCAAGACGCGGCGGCTGATCCACCGCGAGGTGAGCAACATGTCGGGCCTGGCCTTCCACGCCAACGTGCTGCAGCTGCACGCGGCGCTCGAGCTCGTGCAGGACTCCAAGTGCACGACCTTCCTCGTGCTTGAGCTCGCCACGGGCGGCGAGCTCTTCGACCGCATCAAGCTGGATGCCGGCACGGACGAGCAGACGGCGCGCCGCTACTTCGCGCAGCTCGTGTCGGGCGTCGCCTTCTGCCACCACTCGGGCGTCTGCCACCGCGACCTCAAGCCCGAGAACCTGCTGCTCGCCGACAACGACGAGCCCTCGGTGCTCAAGATCGCCGACTTCGGACTCTCGGCCATCTTCGCGTCCTTCGCCGACGGCGCCACCGACTCTGATGGGAGCGGTGGTGATGGCAGTGGCAATGCCGGCGCGTTGTCGCTGTCCTCCATCCGCCGCCTGCGCTCGGTAGTCGGTTCGCCGCACTACGTCGCGCCCGAGGTGCTCATGGACGCCGGTGGCGCAGGCTACGACGGCGCCAAGGCGGACGCGTGGTCCATCGGCGTCATCCTGTACGCTATGCTGGCCGGCAACCTGCCGTTCGGCAAGGACCTGCTCACGTGTCTTCGCTACGACAAGTTCCGCAAGTGGGCGTACCAGACCAAGTACAGCGACCCCACCGACGACGAGGACGACGGCGTGGGCGGCGAGGGCAGTGTCGCCCCCAGCGAGCCGCTCGGGGGCAACGCCATCGACGGAGGAGTCAATAGGCTCACCCCGGAGCGCAGCGGGAACGGTAATGGCAATGCGGACGACCCTGCGGCGGACGACCTGGCCGAGAAAGAGTCCGGCGTGTTCCCGGCCTGGTTCTTTCCGGCGCGCTTCTCCTTCGAGGTCAAGTCGCTGCTGGCCCAGCTGCTCTACCCCGACCCGAGCATGCGGCTGGCGGTCGACGAGGCGCGACGCCATCCATGGGTGCTTGGGAAGAAGATCCAGAGGGGAAGAGGGCAGAGCAGGCAGCAGCGCCCGAGTCCCAACCGCATCCTGGACAGCGTCATCTCCACCGAGCAGCGCGATGAACCAGCGTTGTTCGACATGGACCTGGGCGCCACGACGCTCGACATGGCCACCGTGGCGACGAGCAGTGCGGGTACTGACGCCAGCGTGTCGACCAAGACCGTGTCGCCTCCGTCCTCCGCGAACCGAATGAACCTGGCCGTGGACGTACCGCCCTTCGGCTCCATCAGCAGCGGCGTGGCGATCAAGAGCGCCTCGCTGGACGTGGAGCAGCTGCGCATGGCGAATCGAGTCGACTCGTCGCCCATCAGCGGCGGCTTCAGCTACGCCAAGAGCAACAGCCCGCTGCCGCCGCGCCACTCACCCGCCAGTCCGAGCGTCGCCATGTCACCGCACTTCGGTCATCGGTACCTTGCTCGCTCGCCGCACCCGGGTGGCGTCGCGCTCATGCCGTCGGTCGACGAGACGGCGCCACTGTCGTCGCCGTCCTCCTCCTCGTCGTCGAACGACAGCAAACGGGAGGAAGGCGCCACCACCAAGACGACGAAAACGGACGATGCACAAGAGCGAGCCGCGACCGACGACCGGCATCCGCTGTCTCCGATGGATGAGCTCACTCCGAGCGTCAGTGCCCCAAACGAACCAGCAGCGGCATCAGTCGCCACTAACATCGTCACGGAGCCTCTGATTCAGACCCAAAGCTCACCCTCACCACCAGCAACCACGGTATCACCCCCAGCACCTACGAGTTCGTCCTCGGCTCACCACCACCACCTTCTTCACCGGTTCGTGTCGCCGCCGCTGGCGTCGTCGTTGACGCAGTCCGCGTCGGTCTCCTCTCAATCGACGAGCAGCCAGACACCACCGATCCCGACGACCTCACCGCCCACCGTGACGACCTCCTCGTCGGAGCGCATTGTGTACCGCCAGCAGCGCCGCAACTCGCCGCCCGAGCTCTTCCTACGCGGCTTCGACCGCGCGTGCATCAAGATCCAGGAGCTGTCGGCGCTGGACTCGCTCGCGCTCTCATCTATCACCGTCCCTACCGAGCCAGCGGCCCCCAACAGCAGTGCCCTACCCGCCACCGCCTCACCGACGACGTCCCCACCCTCCTACCGCGATCTCGTGGCGCGGTCCACGCGGTTCCTCACGACCGCGCCGGCCCCTCTCGTACTCGCGCGGCTCGAAGCCATCCTCACGGCCGACGACGCCGACCGCGCCGACCGCGTGGCCGTCGATTGGGAGAAGTTCCAGCTGCAGCTTTGGCGCAACGGCGGTGCGCGCCTCGTGTGCACCGTGCAGGTGTTTCTCTACCAACGCGGCGTCTACCTCGTCGAGTTCCGCCGCGGACAGGTAGGGCAACGGACTGATTGGGAACTGGCAGGGCGTTGTGCTCATCTGTATATGTTGTTTGGTCGCCAGGTGGAGATCTTCCAGTTCAAGCGCTTCTACGAGGACGTGCGCGCCAAGATGTCCGAGTCGATGCAGAGCGGTGGGGCGGTCGGAGGGCCGGCCGGGACCGGGGCGCTCATGCCGCTGCGTCGACGACACAAGTCCATCTCGGGCAACCTCTACTGATAGGCCTCGCCCGACCTGCCCGCCCTACCTGCTCGCCCTACCCGACCGACCTCACTGATATCATTATGGCCCCGTTGCGTCTGCGCTCCTCTTACTTTATCCTCCGTTCCCTTAGTATAAACCACCCGAACGCAACATGGCAATGACTCTGCAGCCAATTGAGCGCTGCTCTACTCCCATCCTCCATGTGTTTTGCGCGGGTATATATAGAAGTTGGGGCCTCGACACGGGGACGAGGCCGCCCTACCTGTGCCAGACGCCAATCTACGCGCGCCCTACCATCCAGACAGCATGCCCGCGACGGAGGTGAGTCCGGCGCTGCGCCGCCGCATCTCGGACGACGCCCGCGAGCTGCTGCGCTCGGCCTTCGAGCAGCTCGACCTGGATCCTCCCACTTCCTGCACTACCGACTACTCTACCGGCGGTGCGTTCCGACTCGAGCAGCGGCTGCAGAACTTCCGCGGGCGGCTGCGACTCGAGCTGCTGGCAGACAACCCGGTCTCTCCGGACGATTCGGTGCTCTCGACGCTCGAGCTGCGGCTCGCCGTGTCCGCGTCGACCTTCCTGGCGCGCTACCACGTCGAGCAGCTGGGCGCTGAGGTGTCGGTGGCCAATCGGTCGGGCGTGAGCACCTCGTGGATCACGCTGGCGGATGGGATCCACCGGCAGCTGCAAACGTTCTTAGACGACCCGGCCGCGCCTCTCGACCCCGTTAAGGGGCCCATCCGCTCCCTACTCGCCATGCTCGATCTGCTGGACCTGTCGGACCTGCTGGCGGCCTGCGCGTCCGCCGTGCCTGTACGCGGTGGCCGCAACTACTGCGAGTTCTACGCCGTGGGCGACAAGAACTCGTACGTGTTCGCCTTCGACCGCGCGAGCGGCCACCCGACCAGCATCACGCTCTCCCCCCTACACAGCAGCGGCGGTGGAGCGGCCGTCAAGCTGCGGCTCGTGGTCGAACGCTACGTGTGCTTCTCGGGCGCCATCGACGTGCCTAGGGACGTCAAGTCGGACGTGCAGCTCATGATCGACACGGCCATGGCCTGCTTCGCGCGATGGTCCCGCGCCGGTCAGCTACAACTCGCGCTGGTCTTCGACGCGCTCGACGCGGATGACGACGGGTGGGTCAGCGCACGGGACGTGGAGCGGCAGCTCGTGGAGGGCGCGGGCCAGGAGAAGCAGCAGGCCGCGCGCATCGCTGGCGAGCTGGTGCGGCTCCTGGGTGACGGCGACGACCCGGCCGAGGAGTTCGCCTTCCGCGAGTTCGCCGGTTTCTGGATCACCATGTTGGCCGACGGATACTTCGTATCGGACGCGAGGAACGAGCAGGGTGTGCTCGCTGCTGTGGACAAGCTCTTCTTCGGCGAATAGGGCGGATAGAGCGTTTATTGTATTTGATATTTACCTTTTTTGCATGCATAATAGACATCGGAGACCATCAGAGACGATAAACTTGACCTGGTTGAAGAGGAGAGTGAGAGGGGCAATTATGGAGACTATATACACTTATATTGTAATGGTCCAAATACTAACTGTAGTAAAACGTAGGTAGAGTAATTTGACAAAAATGTACTGTTTTTTTCATGCAACGCGGACAATTATGACATAATATGAAGTAAATGAAAGGCTAAAATGTAGTATATACATTTTACTGTGCGGATCGCTTTACACTACCCAAAAAACTGAGGATGGGGCGACTAGACAGGGCGGAAAAAGTGTAGAGCGGCTGTGAGTGATTTCATGTACAGAAAATGCTTGGAAGCGACTTATTTCCGTAGTTTTAGAAAACTTGCTGTTCTATAAATCCCGCATGACATTTGACTCGATATTTGTATAGAACGCTCCATTAGATACAAAAATCTACGAAGTAGTCGAAATTTTTCAAAAATCATGCAGTAGGGTGGCAGCTTCAAGTTGCCCACTTTTTATTCTGAAATTGGACATTTTCGAATTACACACTCTACTCATACCGCGTATGAAATAGATTCATCAATTTGACGTTTTTCTGTGTTTTATCATTTCTCTTATTCTACTTAATGAAGTTTATGTCCTGTTTAAATTGTCTTATTTGATTCATTATCTATTGTATATGACTTATTTTAATACGGACATTCTTCTTATATGTAGTTGGGGGGGGGGGGGGTGGAACGGCATCTAGAAGCATCACGGATGAACGAGAAGAAAAGGGAGATGGAGGGTGTTTAGCATGGAAGGCCAGCGCGCGCGCCCACTTCCTTCCTTCGATAAAACAAATCAAGATAAACCGTCTTACCCACGCGCCGCTCCACCTCGCCTTGCTTCGTCTCGCCTTATCATCAAGCACTGGTGGAATCTTCCCCTCCCTTCTTCCCTTCCTCCACCTTACTAGTCCCATCAGCTAGTGGAAAGAGAGGCGTGTGTGGAAGTCCAGCACCCTACTCGCCATCAAGACACGATCGCGCGCTCCGACTTCTCCAGATCAATCCAGAAGCGTAGAGCGCGCCCTACCCAAGCTACTAACTAAAAAATCTCAACATGGCGGTTGGCAGCGATGCAGAGGCGCTGCGGCTGGCCGAGGCGTCGGACTGGAAAGGGCTGCAGCGGCTGGTGGAGCGGCATCCAGAGGTGGCGCGCGCGCGCGGTGAGTACGGCATGCTGCCGATCCACTGGGCCTGCACGGAGCGCCGCGTACCACTCACGCTGCTTAACCGGCTGCTAGCGGCCCACCCGGCGGGCGCGCGCGCGCGCAACGCGGCCGAGCTGCTGCCGCTGCACATCGCGATCCGCGCAGGCGCGCACGCGGCGTGGCTCGCGCGGCTGGTCAAGGCGTTCCCAGGCGCGGTGCAGGCGCGGCTGCCGTCGGGCGAGACGGCTGTGGAGCTGGCCGAGGGCCTGCGGCTGGACACCGAGCGGCTCAAGCTGCTCTACCGCGCGGAGAAGGAGCTGTCGCCCGAGCACGACGGCGCCAGCGAGGAAGAGAACGAGGAAGAACATGAGGAAGAGCGCGAGATGGAGGCGGAGGATGACGTGGTGGAGGACGAGGACGAGGACGACGAGCAGCACGCGCGCAACAAGCGCCGGTCATCGCGCAAGTCGGTCAGCAGCAGCAGGGGCAGCCACAGCAAGAAGACCAAGAAAAACCAGGACAAGGAGCAGCAGCGAACAACATGGCCCGCGCCCTTCGTGGGGAACGGAGGCGGCGCCGCGCGGCTGTCGGCCGCCACCGAGCTGTCGGACGTGGAGATCGTGGACGCGAGCTCAAGCTCGTCGCTGAGCGAGGGCGCCGTGCGGCTGAGCGCGTCACGCGATCACCTAGTCTCACCCTCGTCCGTCAGCACGAGCAGCAACCAGTTCAGCCCGGCCAGCTCGGTGTCGGCGCCCGTGCCGCTCTCCTCGGGCTTCCTGGACGCCGCGCTCACGTCCAGCGGCAGCGCGTACGCCCGGCGGCACACACACGGCCGCGGGTACGCATCCCGGGACTTGGACACCTTCCGCGACCGCAACGCCACGCAGAGCCTGGCGGCGCGGCGGCCGTCGGGTAGCGGCGTGTCGTCGGACGACAAGGACCTGCACTCGATGGTGTCGACGTCCATGGGCGGCCGCCACCAGTCGCTGCCGATCATCCCAAGCTTCGAGACGGGCCGCCGCAACTCGGTCGGCGCGTTCGTCGAGGCCGCGGATCACAGGTACGCGAGCGCCAGCGACGACAGCGACGTGGACGCGGCGCAGGGCCAAGGCTACTTCCACTCGCAGCCGTCGCGGGCGTCGACGCAGCAGCAGCAGCTCGAGACGCAGGCGTTTCTGAACGGCCAGCCGCGCACGTACCAGACGCAGCCGCACCCGGGCAAGCAGCGGCACCACTCGCCGTTCGCGTACCGGCGCGCGTCGCATGGCGAGGTGATACTGGCGTCGTCCGCGCACCGCCGCGGGACGTTCGAGTCGCCGCCCGAGTGGCGGCTGGACGACGAGTGCGCCATCTGCCGCGCGACGTTCAACATGTTCAAGCACCGGCACCACTGCCGCAACTGCGGCAAGTCGATCTGCCGGCAGCACAGCGCCGACAAGAAGGTGGTCATGGCCTCCAAGGGCTTCACGACCCCGCAGCGCGTGTGCATCACGTGCTACGCGCTCATCGCGCAGAGCCGCTCGCTCAAGCACGATCTGGCGCTCGACGACCTCGCGGGCGAGCCGCTGCTCAACTCGGTCGCCTTCCAGCAGCAGCACTACGCCACGCCCGGCAGCAGCGCCGGGTCTTCGGCCACCGCCTTGCGTTCCACGGCCATGTCCTCGGCAGGCGTGATCGCCCGCAAGTCGTCCCTGCGCGGCAGCATGGCCGATGGCTCCAGCCCAGGGACCAACGCCGCCACCACCGGAGGGATGACTGCAAGCGTGTCGACGGGCTACACGTCCACCACGACACCCGTGATGATGGCCGCGTCCGCGCCGATGGACGCAGCCACGAACAGGGAGTTGGCGCTAACGGGGCAGGTGCGTGAGCTGCGCGCGCTGGTGGGCGCGCAGCAGAAACAGCTCGAGCAGCTCGCGCAGAGCAACGCGCAGATGCAGCACCAGCTGCTGGAGCAGGAAGAGGAGAAGGCCGAGACGACGCTGCTAATCACGCAGCTCATGACACGCGTGTCGGCGCTGGAGCTTGGCCGCGGGCGGGAGGAGGACGACTGTGAGGAGGATGACGATGATAATGAGAAGAATGATGACCGCCGGCGAGCAGGCAGCGGCGGCAGCAGGTAGGAAGGAGCAGTGAGAGTAGTATAGCACAGGGATACATACACACAACGTGTCGAGTAATGAGAGAGTGAACTACCACCACGGACGTACGAGTGCGAAGACCGACGCGGGGAGAGACTCCTCTTGGTGTCTGACGAGCGATTCACTTGTATATATTGCTTCCTTCTTCATGCGCTGGGTGTCCGTCTCCTTGTCGGCTGCTCCTGACGCTGGCGACGCTTGTTCCGGCGCTTTCGACGCCCACGGCAACCGCTCCAGACGGCGAAGACGACGCCTAGGCAAGGGTGGGCCGCTCGCCGATCTCGGCGCGTTCGTAGGCGAACTTGCCCTTGGGCTTGTACGAGAGCTCCGGGTGCGGCGCGTCAGGGCCCGGGTGGCTCTGCGCGTTGGTGCGGCCCGTGACGGCGTCCACGACCAGGTAGACGGCGAAGATGGCTGAAGCCGTGCCCAGGCCCGTGAAGGGCTTCTTGATGCACCCGCTGATGAACGGGTGCTTGCGCCACGCGTCCTGATGCGCGAGGACCATCCTGTCTTCTCTCTGGATTCCGAGGGTGCTCCGCGCTTCCAGGCCGAAATGGGGGGATGCCGCCCGTGTGTGGTGGCGTCCACAACAGCTACAATTCAAAATTGAATTGGCCAAATAACGACTTATGATTGGATAAAATCTGACACATTAGCTATATTAAAACACTGATTGGTTGTAAATTCTTACATAGGCTACTTTTGTAAATGAATGGATAATTGGCATTGTCCAGAGCACAACCAGGAAGGACAAACATGGCGTCGGTAGGCTGATGGAGGCGCTTGGCGATGGTTGTGGCGCGTCTTGCGGGCGTCTGACGGGTTGCATGGCGCGTTGGATGGACCAGGAGAAGGGCAAGGGCGTGGCGAACTTTGAGCGGCAGACGTGGGACCGCGAGGAGTACGAGCGGCGCGCACAGCTCCGCGCGAGCGGGCAGCTGCCAGGGAGCGAGGAGGAGCCCAAGAAGGTGATCCGGTCGAGCCGCGAGGAGTTCAAGGCGGCCAGCGAGGATGCGGCGGGCCCCGCCGGTTCGGCACGCGCGTTCCTCAAGGCGCGCACGCAGCGCGTGAGCCTCGAGGGCAACGTGGGCACGGTGCGCGTGGTCAAGGCCGACGACCTGAGCAAAAACGGCGGCTACTACTGCGAGGTTTGCGAGTGTACGCTCAAGGACTCGGTCGCCTACCTCGACCACATCAACGGAAAGCGCCGTGCGTAGTGAATTATCTAGCGGTGTGGCCTGGTTGACGACGAGGTGACTGCAATACTGACGGACGGACGCGTTCTGGTGGAATGTACGGGAGACAGATCTGCGCAAGCTGGGCTACAGCATGCGTGTGGAGCGGTCAACGGTGGACCAGGTCAAGAACCGTCTGCAGATCGCCGCCAAGCGCAAGTACGACCCGCTCATGACCAAGAAGCTCGACGCAATGGAGGGTGTGTGCATGCTGCTCGGTGGCCGTGCTCGTTGCTTTGTAGGGTTTAAACGCTGGCTGATTTCTTTGCTGCTGCTGCTCATCCTGTCCGTAGAGTATGAGAAGAAGATCAAGGCGGCTGAGGAGGAGGAGGCTCGCATCAAGCGGCAGAAGAAGGAGGAGAAGAAGGCGCGCCGACAGCAGCAGGAGGGCAAGGAGCAGGCGCCTGCTGTTGAACCAACGAGTAGCGAGGCACCCGCTGCATCTAAGGACGCCAGCGCCGCCTCCGAGACAGCCGAGGCAGCTGCAGACGGAGGGGGTGACGCAGATGCCGAGATGATGGCCATGATGGGCTTCGCGGGCTTTGGCGGCTCCAAGAAGAAGTGACGCCGGTACAATAGACGAACACGCATGGGAATGGAACCTCTTGAGCGATCGTATGTGTAATTAATTCAAAACCTAGCGTATCTAACTGGAAGAAAAGGTGTCTGTTGACATTTTTCACGTGTTTTATATTGAGAATAGTGCTATTATCGTAATTTTCGCATTCAATTTTTGTTTGTGAGCAGCGCGTCCCCAGTCGAAACCGGAGGTGGAAATGGAGCGCGAGGCCTTCGGCGGCGGGCGCGACGCGCGGCCCCCAGCGCGCAGCGAGTGCTTCCAGGACGACCAGAGACAGACCACCACGCACTACAATCACTCGGGCGGAGGCTCTCGACTGGATGATCGCTACATCGAACGCTACGACGCGGGAGGACCGCAGACGCAGCACCAACGCAGCCATGGAGGTCAGCCCTCTTCGTGGCTGCATCCTCGTTCGCGTTCTCGCTCTCGCTCTCGTTCCCCCGCAAGGGACAGAGGACAGCAGCGCGGAAGCGGAGGCGACGGCGGATACCACCGGCGCAGCCCACGGTACGAGCAGGTGCACCACGGCGGCCGCGGCGATAGACCGACGCAGAGCGCGGTCGTGTTCGACGCGCCGCCCAACGCGACGCTCATCATCAAGAACTTGCCACCGATCGCGGACGACGAGATGGTGAGGCTGGTCTGGGTGGTGTAGCATGGTGCTCGTTGTACTCATTTACTAACGCATCTCCTCTCTTGTAGTTGATGCGAGAGTTAGCAAACTTCCGGCCAATTCGAGCACACACGATCCGGGACCGCGACACTGGCGCGCCGCGAGGCTTCGCGTTTGTTGACTTTAAGTCGGTGGAGGACGCGACCCGCGTCGTGAACACGTTCGGTGCGTCGCCTGTGCCCTTCCTAGTTGCATAGATCATGCTTACTCACTTACGCCCTCTCACACACGCAGAGTACATCCCGCTGGTGCTGGCGGACCGCGCGCTGGTCATGGGGTACGCGTCCAACCGTCGGCCACCGCCGCTAGCGATGGATGGTGACCGAGCGGCCCAAACCCATCGCGACCACGGCCCGTATCAGCCCCACCGCGACGAGTACCGCGCGCCTGACTTCTCGAACCGACCCCCGCGACTCGACTGGCTGTGTGATCAGGTGACGGATGACGCTGGCGGTATTGTTGTATTGTGGCTGGTGACTCATGACCAACTTGCTTCTTCTCTGTATCAGTGCAACGCGACCAACTTCTCGCGCCGCACAACCTGCTTCAAGTGCTTCGTGCCAAAGGGCGAGCATCCTAGGGAGGTACCCGCGGACTTCTCCCTCTCTCGCAGCAGTCCTGACGCGCGTAATCCGCCAGCCAACGACTCGGAGCACTACCGGCACCACGACGACCGCAGTTGCGACCGATACGACGGGCGTGAGGGCGGCTATAGCAGCTACAGTCGGTTGCCGGAGAGCAGAAAATACGGCCCGCCCTCATCCGAGAGCGACGCTGCAGCCCCTCAGAGCAACGTTCTTGCCGTGCGGCAGCTCCCGCTCGACGTAGAAGAAGGACAGGTGCGATAAACGGATGTGTTAGACGAGGAAGGAATGGACGCTAATGCTTTGTGCTCGATGGTGCAGCTCCAAGTGGCGTTCGCGTCCTGCAACGGCGTCCGTGACATCCGCCTGGTTCGCGATCGCGTCACGAACGAGTCGCGCGGGTTTGCATTCATCGAGTTTGTTGATGTCGACGTACGCTGAGGGCGGGTACCTTCCTGAGCGCCTTCATCGCATCAGAGAGTCTGATGGCCTGCTTCATTGTGGAACAACAGGCCGCACGCCAAGCGCTCGAGACGTACCAGGACCTGGCGATCGAAGGGGGCTACGCTCGCCTCTCGTACGCCTACGACGCCTTCCACCCGCGAGAGCGTCGATCTGGTACTGGAGACGACCGTTATGCTGCCTACGAGGGCGACTACCGCAGTCGGCGAGACGACCGTGAGCAGTCAAACTCTATCGCCGCGACAGCGTTGGAACAGGCGCAGTGGGCGCTGGCCAACGGCTACCGATGCAGTGGCGCACAGGCGGGTGAAGACGCCGACGGCCTTCAGCAGGTGAATACCCTCTCCCTTCCGTCCGTCTTGTTGGTTGCTCTAGCTGCTAGTCGTTGGGCGCGACGGCGGTGTCCTCGTCCCATCGCAGTAGGAACCGGCAAGAAAATCCCATGGAATGTTGGCTAACATCGAAGGACGCGTGTACCTGCCAAACACGACACTCCGATGCGCTACGCCGACTGGGGGAAGGAACAGACCGACATCGTGGACGACGTGAACGCGCTGCTGAACAGCGCGGCCGAGGCTGCGCGGCCACAGATCGAGGAGCCCAAGAAGCAGTGGCCACAGCCGTTCGAGACGGGAGGTGGTAGCTACGTGTACGCGAGCGACGTCGGGCTCTACTGGGATCAGGACAGCATGTTTTACTACTCGCCCGCCACGAAGCTTTATTTCTCGGTCTTCCTAGGCAAGTACTACCGGTGCGACGTCAGCAGCACCAGCAGCGACGGCAGTCCGTTCCAGGAAGTAGCACCGCCTGTGCCAGTCGATGACGCGCCATTCGTCCAAGACACGAGTACCCAACAGCCTCATAGCCTGCAGCCGACGACAGCAGCTTCTTCAGTGGCGAAGCCCACGAGCGGCGGCGTTAGTCTGTCGTTGAAGCTGCCTGCGAAGAAGAAGGCGCCAATATCGTTCGGACTCAAACCGGCGGCTGCAGCAGGCAGCAAGAAGCGCAAGACTGCGATTGGAGCGACTGCAACCGACAGCACCGCCACCAGCGCTGCATTTGCGGCCGGGACCGCGCCAATCGTTGGCGCCATGCCTCCTGTCGGCATGATGCGCAAGAGCGCGCAGGACATTGCCAAGTGGTCGCAAGTGCAGCGGAAGACGAAGCTCGAGGAGCAGCAGCAGGCGAACAGTGCTAATGCAGGCAAACTGCCGTGTGAAAGTGCCTCCAAACCCAATCCGACGATCGACAAACCTACGAATCCGGCAGCAAAGAGCTCGGAGCCGACACCGGCCCCGTCAGTGGTTGATGCACTAGCTAACACGGCCGTCGAGGTGCCCATTTGCCTGGTACGTGCTGCGTTTCGCCGCTGCAAACGGTTGCAACTGCGTTCTCACACCGTAGTCATGCTCGCGTCTCTAGCTATGCCGACGCAAGTTTAACTCGATGGAGGTGCTGCGGAAGCACGAGACCATGTCCAAGCTGCACCTCGAGAACCTCGCCAAGGCTCGACAGGACAAGGAGGCAATTGCCGCGCAGTACCGAGAGCGAGAGCGCGCGGCGGCAGTTGCTCATGAGAAGCGCGAGCGCGAGGCTGCCAACCAGGAGGCGGAGGCGAAGCGCCAACGCCTGGCTGAGGCGACCGCGAGCTCCAAGCCAGCCCAGGAGGCAAAGGCGGCGGTCGCGCTGGAGCAGGGCATTGGCGGCAAGATGCTCAAGATGATGGGCTGGAAGAGCGGCGAAGGGCTCGGCAAGCGGGGCACAGGCATCACGGCGCCGATCTCCGCGACTGGTAACAGCGGAGGCGGCGGAAGTAGCTCGAGCACGGCGGGACTGGGCGCGCGATCGGCCTTGCCGGTTAGTATCCCTGAGTCCGCGAGCTACAAGGAGCGCGTGCAGTCGTTCACGCGCGCGCGGTACGACACCACGGGCGCCAAGGAGCAGTAGCCGCGAGGGCTTTCGACGGGTTCACATGGACAAATCGGATGCTCTTGACGTGTTGAGATCGGTTGTTTCGTGTCATTTCTCATACTGTTAGGGCCTGGCGCCTCCAGCGACAGCTAGAGGTGCGATCCTACCCTCCATCAACGGCACTCGTTGCACAGCAATACCTCTCCTCTTCCTCTTTGACTCACGACAGCGAGCTTAGAGCAGCTTCTCGACGGCGCCCTTGAGCAGCGACTTCTTGTAGCCGTTGACCTTGGGGGCGGCCTCCTTGCCGTCCTTGAAAAAGCGGAACTCGGGGAATGCGCCAACCTCAAGCTCGCCCTTGAGCTGGTCGATCTCCGGGATGGATACGTCTAGCTTGGCAAACGTCACTTCGGGGTGCTTCTCGGCCAGCTCCTCCACGAACGGCAGGATCTGCGCGCACTTGCCGCACCAGGGCGCCATGAAGTCGGCTACCACGGGCTTGCCTGACTTCAGCAGCGCCTGGAACTGCGCCTTGTCCTTGACCTTGGTGAGTGCCGAGCTGCTGTCGTCCTCGGCGTCCTCGATGTCGGCGTCCTTGACCGTGCTGAAGTACTGGTGCGCCTCATTGGGGTTGGCGATGATGGTCTTGTCGCCCGGCTGCCAGTTGGCGGGGCACACCTCGCCGTGCTCCTCGTGGAACTGCAGCGCCTTGATAAGACGCAGCGTCTCGTCGACGCTGCGGCCGATGGGCAGGTTGTTGACCGTGATCTGCTGCAGCACGCCCTGCGGGTCGATGATGAACAGCCCGCGCAGCGCCACACCGTCGTTCTCGAGCAGCACGCCGTACTTGGCCGAGATGATCTTGGTGATGTCGGCCACAATGGGGATGTCCATGTTGCCCAGGCCGCCCTTGTTGCGCGGCAGGCGCGTCCAGGCCAGGTGCGACTCGGGCGAGTCGGTCGAGCACGCGATCAGCTGCGTGTTGAGCGCCTTGAAGTCCTTGGCGCGGTCGTTGAACGCGATGATCTCGGTCGGGCACACGTACGTGAAGTCCTTGGGGTAGAAGAACAGCACCACGTACTGCCCGCGGTACGACTCGAGCGAGATGTCCGTGATTTCGCCGTTGAACACGCCGGGGGACGTGAAGGACGGTGCCTTACCCTGCACGCGCGCCGTGGACAGCGGGTACTGGATGAAGGCCTCCTCGTCCTCCTCATCCTCGCCGAAGAAGAAGTCGTCCCCGCCGGTCGAGAACGCGCGCTGCTGCATGGGAACATACACGAGCGGAGAGACGGAGCGGACGCCCGACAAGCGCAGCGGCGAGGCCACCAGGGGCGACGCCGACGAGCTGGCAGCGCGTAGGGCGAGCGATGCGGCGGCGGGGCGCGCGGCGGCCAGGCGGCGGAGCACGCGGACCGAGTGCATGGCGGCTACGGAGTGTGTAGGGCGCAGGTAGGGCGGCTGGAAGAGTCCGGCGGCGCGAGTTGGCAAGTGACGACGGACCTGTCCGACCTTCGAGAGCCCCACGCCACACGGATCGCACGGGCCGGGCCGAAACCGCTTCAAGTGGGTTTTAGAATGGAGGAGCAGATAAACCCACCCGTGAGAGACAAGATAGTATTGTGACTGAACGTAGAGGAGGGTGGGTGGGTCGGCGGGTTAGAGACATGCAATGTCCAGACCCGTCAGTTTGACTCGCGTCACGACGGACGCGACAGCACATAGATGAAATATCGCTTTAATTACAATTGCTTTTGTAAAGGTTTGCTGTAGTCTATAACCTATTTTAAACGATAACATATATGCAAAGGCATGTATTTACGAAGGATAACGGACACATGAGCTCCTGGTTGATGAGTGGAAGATGGCTACATCATGTCGACGCATTGCTCACTGGCGCTTCCTCCGCTGCGGACGCTTCCTTCACCATCATCAGCACAGTTGTCATCACCACCACCGCCTACTCCTCTACTCAACCGCGTTGGTCTCATGCTTTGGATCGTATTGATCTCTCTTGAGTGTGGGTCTAAGTTACAGCGCGCGCGCCTCGTTGCCGGCGCGCGCGTCGCCTCGCTCTCCGCCGCTCGCTCTACTGCTACATCGCTACGTAAGTACCGCCCTCTCCCCCCTCCCAATAAGTTAAAAAAGCAAAAAGCAATCGCGCGCGCGTCCTGCCCGTCGGACGCTCACGCCGGTCCTCTGGACGCGCCCTCCGCCGCCCCCGCGCGGGCCTCGTCCTCCTCTCCGTCGCCTCTGCGCTTGGGCTTCTTATCGATCATGCCGGCCCACATAGCGCGATTCTTCTGGATGTTCTTCATGCACACGTCCAGCCCGTCGAGGAACTCGTCTAGGATGTGCCACAGCGGGAAGACGAGCGAGTCCACGAACGTCAGGTTGAGCTTGGCCATCTCAGGCGACCCGGGCCGCGCGCGCATGTAGGGCGTGGGCGGCGACAGCCCTAGCGCCACCTCCTCGCTGTACTGTAGGTTGAACTCCTGCATGAGCTGCGATGACCAGCGGAAGTGCAGCTTCTCCGACAGCGCCGGGCCCGACACGTCGGCCGCGTGCACGATAGCGTTCACAAGCAGCTCGCGGTGGGTCTCGTCCTCGGACGTGAACACCTCACGCTTGAGCTTCTCGTGCAGCTGCGTCACGATGGACGCGTGCGCGTGCATGTCCGTGGCCAGGATGGCGCGGATGATGCTCTTGCGCAGGTGGCGGAACTCGGACGGCGTTGCGCGCTCGAAAATGTCGTGGCCAGGCTTGCGCATCGTCTCGAAGCACGCCGCCGCGTGCATGTTCTCCAGCACCGACTGGTCGTTGTACAGCATGGCCGTGGCCGAGCGCCGCCGGATGTGGAAGTCGTTCGTGCGCCCGTCGTGGTTCATATCGTGGCAGTAGGCTGCCACGAAGATGGCCATCAGGTCACGTGCCTCGAACAGCGCGCTGCCTACCGAGGCGGCCGACGGCGGAGGCGCCGCCGCCAGTGACGTGTTAGCCAGCGACGACGGCGACGACAGCGACGATAGCGCGGAAGCCGACGCGAGGCACGACTGCGACGACACGACCATGAAGCTCACGTGCAACGTGGTGAAGGCGTGGTAGAAGTTGTGGTACGGCACATCCTGGTACTGGTTCTTGACGCCCACGACGAAGCGGCGCATGGTCGCCTTGGAGATGTCGAAGTGGTGCATTAGGTCGAAGTAGTCGAACATGTCCACGACCAGGTCCACGAGCTGCGGCATCGAAAACTCCCACGGGTCCAGCTCCCACGACCGGATGACGGAGAACGCGTCCTCGCCCGTGCTGCTAATGAGCCGCCCGCCCTTGGCTTTCGGGTAGAACCCGCCCATGCTGGCGCCAGTGAAACACCCGTCGTGGAACGATGTGGCCGCGATCATAGCATGCGCGTGCTGCTCGCTGGCCGACGGCACGTGCAGCAGGTGCATGGGCGTCGAGATGCGGCTGTTCGCCACCGACTCGGACCGCCGCCGGCGAGCCAGGCTCGGCGTCGCCGTATACTGCGACAGGAACGAGTGCGTCGACGAGCTGTCGCCGCTGCCCGTCTCGAACACCAGCTCCCACGCGCGCCGTTCGATGACCGACGACAGCTCGCCGCAGATGGCACGCATTACCTTGATGTCCTCGGCGCAGAAGCGCGCGCGAGGGCTCTTGCCGATCTTGTTGGCCGCGTAGAACACGGCGATCACGTCCCCGCCGCTCACGCTGCCGTGCTTGCCCGAGGGTGACGGAGACGCCTTGACCGGCACGCACAGCAGGTTGTTAGTATGGATGCCGACCACCTCGTCGTACTCGCGGTTGAAGTCCGGGTGGGTGGACGCGCGGCCGAGGTTCACGATCTCGCCGCGCTCGGCAACGATGCCCTGGAGGTACTTGCCCATCGGCATCGAGTATCCGCGCCAGTTGGAGCCCACGCGACAGAACAGCGTCTTGCTCAGCGTGTCGACGAAAAAGAGCGCCCCATGCTCCACATGCAGGATCTGGCACGCCGTGTCCACGATCGACTTGAACACGTCGCCCACGCCCTCGTTCGCGGACGAGATTGCCTGCATCATGGCCAGCAGCGCGTCGCTGCGGCGCTTGGCCGCGCGCGCCTCGGCAAATAGCCGCGCGTTGGTCAGCGCGATCGCGATGTAGTACGCGATCCCGCGCGCGAGCTCCTCGTCGTCCGCATCGAAGTAGTGCTTGCCCGACACACGCAGCATGGACGACATGGCCGTGCGGTTCGGCTGCTTGTTGACCACCTCGAGCGCGCCCATCACCTTGCCGTTGACGTCCTTGATGGGCACGGCGAGGATCGAGCGTGTGACGAAACCCGTCTTCTGGTCCACCGATGGGTTGAACCGGTCGTCCAGGTACACGTCGCGCACGTTGATAATCTCGCCGCTCTTGACGGCGGCGCCCAGGATGCCCGAGTCGATGGGGAAGCGGCAGACCGTGTCGGTCGCCAGGTCGCACGTGATGTCCGAGCCCACGGGCGAGTACAGCTCGTTGGTCTCGTCGTCCATCATGAACACGCTGCACTTGGTGGCGTGCATGGGCTTCCGGATGGCGTCCATGATGGCCAGCAGCAGCGCGTTCGTCTCCAGCTCGCGGAAGACCACGGCCGACAGCTGCAGCAGTGTCTGCGCCTTGTCCTGCGCCTTGAGGATCGCCTCCTGCTGCGCCGCGCTGTGCAGCGCCGGCCCCACGTGGCGGCAGATGCCCGTGCTGACCGCCACGTCCGCCTCCGTCACCTGCACGCGGTCGCCCTTGTACAACAGCACGACGCCGTTCACGCGGTGGTCGCAGTCGTAGATGGGCAGGCACAGCACGTCGTTCACGTCCTGCTCCGGGCGCATCTCTCCCTCCTCCTCCGCGTCCTCAGCGTGTGAAGAGGGTGCCTCGCCGTCCTCATCCTCGCCGTTGGTCGTGCTGCTCGTGCTGCTGTCGCTACTGCTGCTCTTGTTCTTGGTCAGCCGCGTCGTCGGCGTCCCCGGATGGGGCGGGCCCTCGGTCGCAATGGCTGACAGCACCTGTCGGGAGAACTGCACCACCTTCCGGCGAGCGGCGACCTGTCCGATGACGCCCGTGCCGATCTGTACGTTGGCGGGCCACCAATCGTGCCCTTCGTCCGCCTCGCTCGTGAAGCGCGACCAGAGCAACCCTGACTCGTCGTCGAAGGCGTAGACGACGCAGGCCTCGGCGGCCACGGCCTCCTGCAGGAACTCAAGCAGTGTGTCGATGGCGTACGTGGCCACGGGCACGCAAGCCTTGGAGGTGGGCAACGGTGGCGGGAAGACGGACGGCGAGTCGGCGCGCTTGAGCATGCGCTTGCTGCGCGGGGACTTGGCCGGCGCCTTATCCGTGATGCGCACGTACGACTCGCCGCGCGCCGCGCGCTCCAGGTACGCCTTGATGAGCTTGCCGACTAACTGCCGGAAGACGTGCAGCGAGCCCCACTGGTGCCGCGAGTAGGCGACGCTGGCGGTGCTGTTACGAAGCCAGGACGTGACCACCTTGGGCTCGTGCCGCGAGTTGAACACCTCGGCCACACCGTGCACGCTGCCGGCCTCGTCCGTGAGCGGCAGGCACAGATAGGAGCGCATATCGACGCCCGGCAGCGCGCCGTGCACGCCGGCGGCGGCGCAGAGTGAGCCGCTGGCCAGGAAGATGGGATTGCCGGACGCGAAGCAGCCGCTCAGCAGCGGCTCGCGGCGCGCGCGCTCGGACGGGCGGATGGTACGGCCGTCGAACTCGAGCACGGACGCGTTGTTGGCCTCGAAGCTCAGCAGGCAGTGCTCGGCATCCAGCAGCGACAGCAGCTGCTCGCGCAGGCGTGCGAACACGTCCATAAAGTCGTGCCGCGGCGCCATCACCGCGTCCACCAGCGCCTCCTGCGCCAGCGCGAACCGCCGTACATGCCGCCGCACCAGGTCCTTCGACAGCCTATCATGCGGATCGGAGATGTTAGACCGTCGCCTCACCGGCCGCCCTACCTGTAAAAGGAGACGTACCACTGGGTGATGCACACGTGCTTGCGGAGGAGCTGCCAGCGCCGCCGTGCCGACTCGCGCGCCGCCTCACGCGCCGCCGCCGCGTCCAGCTTGAGTGCGGCCTTCATGCCGGCGGCGAGCGCGTCCGTCTCGTCCGTCATCTTCATCTTGCGCTTCTTGCGTGGCGAGGCGGCGTCCGCAATGGCCGGCGAGATGGGCCGGGCGGAGGGCGGCGCCATGTGCAGAAGGGGAGGGGGAGGGGGAACACGCCAGCGGAGAACCGTGCCCAGGCTATGCGCGTCAGTGTAGGGCGGTGTAGAGCGATTGATCGACTTGCCCTACCTATAGTATGACAAGTGGGTTTCTCCCTGCAGTCGTGGTGGTTTAACGCGCAAGCCGAAACCAATTATAGGTCAGATAGAGTAAGGTAGGGCATTGCGACGCTGGTATACTTTATGATAGAGATTGGGGAGCTTAGAATGCGCGTCCTAGCTGCATTTACAAGTGTGTCCAGTCTGGTAGGGCGAGAGAAGGAAGAAAGCAAGAGTAGAGCGACTTGTCTCGGATTTTCCCGTTCGCCTTGAACACTATAGTGGGCCCAAGTGAAATACAAATCGCATGACCGTTCTCTCCCCTGCGATACGTATCCACACGAACTCTTTTGGTAGGGCATGAGTAAACGGTTTTCTAACTTATTACAGTATATTACGGTAATTCTTTTTGACTATTATTTATGTTTTTTTTTTTTTGTTTTTTTGTAGGTGGTGGTGGTGGTGGTGGGGGTGGTGGTGGTGGAATTGCACAACTACCTGAATACTTCAAGATGAATCAATGAGAGACCATATTTCCCAGCTTCCTGGTTAATCACCTCCTCTTTATGTGACAAAATTCACTCCTCATGTGCATTTTTGCTTTGCAATTCGTCCGCTTTTCCATTGAAATGCTTGACCTTACTATCCTATTATTTTGATAACCCAGCGTTTAGCTAGGATTAATGATGACTTTGTGCTGGGCGAAAAGACGAATTGTGATCGTCAGGAAGCATGGAAAGCGGATGACTTGGGACATGAACACTGACGCTTGATTCAGTACCTCGAGGGAGCGGCTGCGCTTCATTTCCGTCCCCCCACATAGCAGACATCCAGATACTATGTAAGGGCGCATCCTTTCCTGATCCTCAACATCAGAAGCTCTAGACAATTATTTACCCACCTTTATCACTTGATGCTATGTTTGTGGTGTGGACTTGCAGACACTCAGCCGGCTGAGGGGGTTGATACGAACCATCAGCATGTGGGCTGTGCACTCTACCCGTTTGGCCACGCCCCACCGAGTCATTGTTATGCTAAAGCAGTACAACTTGACACAGGACCGCGACATGGGGCACGAACACGCACGTGCGGCGATCAGCCCACCATCACGCGAGACTGGCCACTGACTGGCTGTTCCCCTCGTCAGGTTGGATGAATGAATGTACAATACTGTGGGAGTGTCCGTTGTGAACGAGCTCTTCCTGCTGCCGTTGGGGACGATTTGTGTGACGTTCGGAGCTGTTGACCACCTCAACCAGCCCAGCGGTCTTTGTGGGGCCTCCAGGTGGCTTTGCTGCCGCTTCTGAGACGTCCGTGGGCTGTATATACTTGAGGTAAATAGGACTCCGCACGTCGTTTGGATTGTGCTTGCAGCTCACTATTGATGCACGGCGGATCGCTCTGGCGCTGCAGCGACCTTGAGGTCGTGCTTGTCGAGTTCTTGAAGTGTTGCACGAGTATTAGGACTCAGGCGAGCGGTTTGATGCAATCGAATCGGAAGTATGTTCCTAGTTTGCCTATGAAAAACTCTGCGTCATCCATCGATGCGTCCGACGCTCTCCTGCTGCTGCTGTCTGATATGCTTCCCCATCGTGTCCTTTCATTCGCGCCGGAGTCGACCGACGAGTTCAGGGCCGCCGGACGACTCGATCATCCTGTCATCTTGGCGACCGAGTCGGACCATCGGGTGCCCTCCTGACGCTATCAAAAGTTGATCATGCCGAGCTCGCGGATGGTCCGGTATTGCTCTGTGTGGACGTCAACGCGTCAGGATGCAAATGCAATCCACAATTCCGTTAGACACGTGATGTCAGCGGCTGTGCTTTCAATGAGAGGGGAATTCGAGAGCACGGACCTGGGATCTCCATGAGCGCCGCCATGGCGAAGCCCGCGTCCGGGTTGCGCATGTTGCGCCGCATGACCGTGTTGTAGTCGACGAACTGGAAGTTGTCGAAGCGGCGCGCCGGCAGCTTGTCGTCGAACTCCTCCATCGTGTCCCACGGACCGTCGCCCACGCCGACCATGATAATCGCTGCCATTGCACCAACGAGCGTGAGACCACTGATCAAAGCACACAGCACCCGCCTCGCGACTCACAAATGGGCCACTTGGACGCCTCGACGATGGCATCGCGCGTCGGCTCGAGCTTGCTCAGCTGGCCGTCCGCGATGATGACGAGGATGTGGTACCCGCGCTCCCTCTTGACGGTCTCGATCGCTTCGTAGATCAGCGGCGCGAAGCTCGTCGGCCCGTATAGCTTGATGGTTGGCGTGACCTCGTTGTAGCGCTGCAGGACTTGGTCAAAGCCGTGGCAGCCCGCGCCTTCCGCGAACAGCGGCAAGCAGCTCTTGTTCCCCGTCTGGTAGTCTCCAAACCCGTACGCCGGTATGATGTTGTCGTCGTCGAACGCCTCTAGCACGCGCCCGACTGCCGAGATGACGCGCTGCATTGTCCGAGCAATATCAAGGCAGAGTCAGTGAGTTTGACTCAGAACACTAATGAGACCAACTGGTGGTCATCAGGCGCAGATCCACGTACCTGATACGGGTTGAGCACGGCGCCGCTTGGATCGATGGCGTGCAGGCTCTGCCCTCCAAATGACTGCTTCCCAGTCCACTGCAACGGCGATCGCCTCCCTGTTAAAGCTCGATGCGGCAATCTGAGCTGCATGAAGGCCAACCAACGCACCGTATTGGACTGCGTGTAGTCAATCTGGTCACCGAGACACGGACAACCGCATACACATTACTGTCAGTCATGAGGCTCTGATACCGCTGCTGTCGCCTCGGTAACGCACCCCGATGATCAGATTGGACGACTCCAGTCCCGCCTTGCTGTGGGAGCCACGGACGCATCAGGATTCAGTGTTCAAGGCACAGCATACGTCTACCAAGCCTCCAACGCACCGCAGATCCTGCTGCACCTCCTCTATCAGAACAGCACAAGTCATTTGCTCAGTTAGTGACGGCCAACCGTCCAACATTGAGGCTGATGAGCCTCACCGATGGTCTCGTAGCGGTCGGGGATTGGGCGGAAGGCAGGCGCGGGCGCCTTCCTCACCTTCGGCGCTGCCTGGGGCTTCCCGCTTCGCGTCTCGTGGCTGCTTGAGTTCCCCATGGAGATGCTGGTCGTCACTTCTTCGGTCGTGTTGAGATGTGGGCTTCAATCGCCATTCTCGTCGTGTAAATGCACAGAAAGTTTCATTTTAGTGGGTACACTTCTGCATCCGTTAGTGTGTCCCCACATACATTTTTTTACCCGGTGTTCAGTATGGGTGTAACCCTGTAACTTCAATATGTGTTACTCTGGATTTTATAGTTTTAGGGGTATAAACAACACGATTTATGAACATTTTTTGTGAGCCGAATTGGCCAAAATGGCAAAATAGTCTCACACAAGAGGCTGGAGCTGTCCATGGAGTAGAGGAGCCTTGGCGGGCCCGCATTACTCGAGCATACCGAGGCGGCGGATCGTCTGGTATTGCTCTAATGAAGGAAGATACACACGCAAGACGTAAGACGTCGGCTTAACTCCTTGCCAGGAGACAGCAAGTGATCAGATCGATAGAGCATGGACGTACCGGGGATCTCCATGAGTGCCTGGATGGCGAAGCCCGCCTCGGGGTTCTTCTTGTTGAGCTGCATGACGGCGTTGTAGTCGACGAACTGGAAGTTGTCGAAGCGGCGCGCCGGCAGCTTGTCGTCGAACTCCTCCATCATATCCCACGGACCGTCGCCCACGCCCACCATGATGATCGCTTCGGTGCGGCACCAGTATACCAGAAACAAGCGTCAGCTCATGATCAATTCCACGGCCAATACACAAATGCAAACGCACAGATCGGCCAGTTGGAGGCCTCGACGATCGCGTTGCGCGTCGCATCCTCGTTCGTCACCTGGCCATCCGCGATGATGACGAGAATATGGTACCCGCCCTCTTGCTGCACCGCCTTAATCGCTTCGTGGATCACCGGCGCAAAGTTGGTTGGCCCCGAAAGACGTAGCGACGGCGTGATCTCATTGTACCGCTGCAGGACTTCCTCAAAGCCGCGGCAGCCCCGCCCTTGCGTGAACGGGAAGCAGCGATCGCCCTTGGTGGTCAGGTCGCCAAAGCCGAAGGCAGGGATGATGTTATCGTCATCAAAGGCCTCGAGCACGCGCCCGATGATCGAGATAACGCGCTGCTCGCCGCACAAGCGAGCACGAATGTAAGACGTTGCCTAACGACTTATCCCTTACAGCGTCGATGAGGTACCTGGTACGGGTTCATTTGTATCTTGGACGGGTCAAGATAGTGCAGACACAGGCCGCCGAACGTCTGTTCTCCAGTCCACTGCACGAATAACACGTCCATGCCTGCATCAGTCACGCTAGATAGCTCGCTCGACGAGCACGACGGCTAGCGTACCTGGTTGGACTTGGTGTAGTCGATCTACCAAAGCGCGTCGCCAAAAGAAGAAAACGGGACCAACAGAACACGTTAGCGCCCCGCTAGCTGTCGACCTCAACTCGCCACACTTGAGCAACTACTTACGCCCAGGATGAGGTTCGATGACTCGAGTCCGGCTTTACTACACGGGGCAGAGCGCCACACACGGCATCACCTTAGCCGCCCCTCACAGCAAAAGCAACGACGATCGAGGCGGCGCCTCTTACCGCAGGTCTCGCTGCACCTCCGCTGCACACGCACAAACATTTCAGTCAGCACGCATGTTACCATTGCTACCACGCATCCTGAGTAGTCGATGACTGCAGGGCGGGCTGGCGGACGCACCGATGGTCTCGTAGCGGTCCGGGATCATTCGGAACGTCGGCTCGGGTCGGCGCGCTGCGACCGGTGCAGCGGGCAGCGTGGCGGACCCGCCAGCCTCGGAACTCGCGGTACAGCCCATGTCTCGTGCAGGTAGTCGCTTGCGTTATGCCGGACGCAGAGACTCTGGTGGCGTTGCGGTACGGCGTCGCGCGCGTCTGTGTTCTCTTCTCAAATGACCAGACGCCTCGCATAAGGACAAATAACACTTTATCCCGTAATAAACGGTGTATTGCACCTGTCAACTATCATAGCTGAAGCTGTTAAGAGATGCGATTGCCACTTTCTATGGATTACAGCTGTGGGTACACATTCCCTGGATTTTTTGTCCCGCGGTCAAGGAGCGAATTTCTTAATATAGTACCTTTCAAAACAAACTATAACATTAGTACACTCATACCGGCAATTCGCAAAATAAGCAAAACAAAAAATAAAGCATCGAAATCGACGGTAAAAAATTCGCTTCAATTTGCGCCACGTCACGGATTGGCAACATCATAAACGCTTCATCGTGGCCTCCCTCACTCTCACGATCTCCTTACGGGGCCGACGGCTGAGCGTCGCGGTCGAAGAACGGAATCTCGCCGTGGGGCGTCACGCGCACGCCGTGGCGGTTGTTGGGTAGGTGGTCGAACGTGGCGAGGTGGACCGTGGCGCGGTT
>JAASGW010000429.1:0-25898 GCA_023334395.1 Phytopythium sindhum | reverse complement strand
TGATGGCGAACGAGAACACCAGTGAATACAATGACGAGCACGAGCACGAGGCTGCAGAGTACCGCGGCGCCAACATAATTAAGTATATTGTGCTTCGCGTTTCCATCGTCACGGTCCTTGTCGTGCTTTCGATCGTCTTCAAGGACGATTTCTCGGCGCCCAGTGACTTCGTGGGAACCTCGTGCATCACAGTGAACAGCATCCTGCTCCCCATCATCTACTATTTTGTCAAGGCCTGGGACAAGATCCCCATGTACGAAAAGGTCCCGGAAGTCATATTTGTCGTCGTCTGCTTCGTGCTTGGCTACTACGTGACATACACGTCGGGTGAGGAGCTGTTCGCTCCGGAGGACTCGGGCGTCAACTTCCCCTTCTGCGCGCCGGAGTACGAAGACCAGTGTATTACAACTACACAGCCATCCACGGCTAACCCGCGCGTCAATGAGATGAGGAGCTAAAAAGAGGAACTAAGCCGCTTTGAATGACGAAGCTATAACGCAACGCCTCTCCTAGTCACAGTCATGATGCCAGTGTTGATACATTCATTCCACGTAGATGCCGCGACTGGCCAGTGGCTGGTCGATTAGACCACCGCGTGCTCATCCCGCTCATGCCGTTCGGTTAGACGGACGTTCCGCCCTCTTGTCGCAGCTTGTTGGTCCGTCACTTGACGCATGCTGCAGCCACCAAGTTCTACAACACTCTGCACTCTCTGAACCGGCGCCCGTCACCCCCTCTTGTGCAACATATCCCACCGGCGCTAACAAAGTTAACATACTGCCGCGACCATCGGCATGTTCCTCGCCGCCACGCGACGGCCACACGGGCCGGTCGACTGTCATGGAACGCGAGAGGAATCCACCAGCGGTCCAGCGCGTCAATGACCCTAAAACCGTCGTTATTCTGGGCCGTCGACGCCGCGGATTGGCCACACTCGAATAACGAGCGGTGGCCGATCGTACCTAACGGAGAACCAGAGGACGAGCGCTCACTTTACATGCAGGTCGGTCGGAAGAAGGGCCGCCCACGCCACAACCGCTCTTAACTCGGGAGGCTGCAAGCTCGACTAGGTCTCAGCAATCGGCCGGCCGCCGCGCCCGCGTCCAGCGCCGTCCGGCCTTAAATTTGGCGCCTCGGTCGCTCGTCCAGCGCTTGTGTTTACGCGGAGCCACCCGGCCTGTCCCCGTCCGGTCGAGCGCCTTGGAGAGACGTTCGTTAGCGTTCTCACTGTTTCTCGCGCTCTTATTATCGCCAGGGTTCGTCGGTCCTTCTTTCTCCTCCCGTTGAGGTTGAAAAACGCTCGGGGCGGACAGTTCACGTTCTGGTTGGGACCATTCTGTTAATTAAACAGCGGAGCGGAGCGCATGGAGCCACCGCGCTTCCCCTCGTCGTCCTCCTCGTCGTCCGAGCCGTCGTCGCCGGAGGAGGTGGCAGATGACCAGGTCGCGCTTCCGCCCGTGCCCAGCGCGCGGCCCGTCACGGCCGAGGAGCGCCGCGCGCGCCAGCGTATCCACGTGCGCCGCAGCTACTACCGCAAACTGGTGCGTGTGCGAGTATGTACTGACAGCTCAAGGGGTATGAAGTTGGGGCTTGCTAACCTTGCGGTGCTCTGGCGATGGCAGAACAAGATCCAAACGATGCGCAACGAGGTGACGCAGCTCGAGGGCGAGTACGCAGAGCTGCTCAAGCGCAAGCAGCAGGCGGCGACGGCAGTGCACGCGACACACAAGGAGAACGAGGAGGTTGAGGACGACGCGTCCATGATGACCCTCTACAAACGGCTGACGGCGCTCAAGATCTCGCTCCGCGAGCAGAATGTGGCCATGAAGGAGACCATCAAGGAGTTTGACCGCTTCAACGAGCGGCTCCAGCACATTGTGCGCAGTGACGAGGACCAGGTGCGTCGTTGTCGGCCTTGTCATCAAAAGATGTCACGTTCTGAATGGACGGAGTTCGTGGCTCTCGTAGATTGTCGATGGTCGATGCCCGCCGTCGGTGAAGCCTCCACCCGATTTCCCCGAGACGGAGCCGTTCGATTTCGTCCCACTTACTACCGCCGACTGCCAGCAGATCGCTATGGAGTCGTACCAGGAGATTTGCCAGTTCATGGAGAGCCACTCGTACGTGACGACTGGCGCGCCTATCTTTGGGTGGCGCGATCGGCGGCAAGAGATTGGTGACCACGTCAAATTCACGCTCCACAAGCAGTTCACATCGCGTAGCCACCAAGATTTGGCTGACCAAGCGTGGCAGATCATGTCGGTGCCCAAAGGACTCACGGACCTATACTCGAACGCGATCCAACTTTCGATCAAGACGCTTCAGGTGGTGGACAGCGACAACGTGGTCATGTACCGCGTTATCTTCAGCGCTGACCGGCGGTCGATCGCCAAGACACTGTTCCTGGTGACTCGCTTCAGCGTCGGCTCGCGCACTGTCATCCTGTTCCGCACGGTCGACCGCGATCGGTTCGTGCTGCCCAAACCTGTTGCTAGACCGGACTCCTCGTCACTAGCGATTGCCGAGACGGCGCTTGATCGGCTCGCACGGAAAGAAGGCTGGATGGAGATGTTCACGTGGTGAGCTGAGCGATTGTGGCATTCAGGGGTCCAAATGCGGTTGATTGCCGCTCACTGCTCGTTGTGTTTGATGGCTGCAGGACCATGTACAACGCGTCGGGGCCGGACGGCGACCAGTGCTTATTTAACTTCGGCGGAGTCGTGTACAGCAACGCGGCGACGAGCACGCGTCTCTGGATGATGGAGATCCTGTTCCTTGCGCTACGCTTCGAGACAAAAGTCATCGGCCCGCTCTTTTCCCTCGAGCAGTGAGTGATCTGACCGCCTATGTCGAGTGCTGCAACAACTAGCGCCCCTCAACTCTGCTCCGCAGCAAATGCCCACCATCGTACACTTCGTAAAGTACTTGAGAACCCTTGCGTTTTGAAATTACTAGTTATAGGTACTTGATAATGAGTGATGCACGCCCAGCGACTTGAACGTACCTGTTGGATGTTAGCGCCACAGCCTACAGCTTCTCTGTGGGCGTCCGACTCAACCGGTGAGCGTGAAGATTGGACCGACGACTCGCGCCTCCCATCGGAGCGCAAGCAGCAGCACCTCGAGGAGCCACATTTGCACCGAGGTTGACGCTGTGCTTGGCACAATCCCACCGCAGCTAAACTCGCAGCCTCTGTTCTCACTATTGCCGAGGTCCTTGAACACGTTCCTGATTGCAACATCGGCAAAGCAGACCATTCAGAGACCCTTGACTGAGTACAGAAGGCGCAACTCAAGCAGCATACTCACCACGAGAAGATATCCATCCAGATCTCGGCACGAACGGCAGTTGATAGCTCCGTATCACCTTCGTGCTCGGGTGTGTCACTGCCAGCGCTGTCGAGCTCGACGAGCCGCTTCGGGTCGATGGACCGGTAGACCAGCAGCGCCTCCTCGCCGACATGGAAGCGCGTCGCCAAGAAGAGTGACTTGACCTGTGAGAGCCCGTCAGGTCCGGTAATCACGCGGTACAGCACGATGTTATCGTCGTCCACGACCTGCATGCGCTTGATGGACAAGTTCATGCTCGCCGAGTACATTGACTTCATGCCGTCTGGGTCAGTCATGACAACCCACGCCCGGTTGAGCACCTCCACGGCCGAGAACCCGCGGAACGCCTTGGTCAGCAGGAATTTGACCTGGTTGTCATCCACTTGCCGGCGGTCGCGCCAGCCCAGCACTTGGTGGCCCGTCGACAGGTACGAGTGGCTCTTCATGAAGCGCCCAAGCTCGTGGTACGAGACGCTCGCAATCTCGTGGCACTCTTCGACCGTCATGGTCTTGAACTGCAGCCCCACCATCGAGTTGTCCCGCTCTTCGATCGTCTAAGTAGCAAGAGATGTTGAGAGAGACGCGGTCATCCAGCCGTAAGACACCACTGCAGTAACCATCCATGGGCCTTTACGTACCTGTTGTTGCTGATCGGCGTGTTGCTGTTCTCGCGCATAGCGTTGCACGCGCTCATGGAAGCGCGCGTGCTGCTTGACGAGCTCCTCCAGCTCCTCGTTTTCACGCCGAAGATCATCCCGCAGCATTGACAGCCGCATGTACAGGTGCGCGAGGGCCTCCGTGCGTGAGGGCAGGTCCAGCGCCAGCAAATGCGCGGGCGACTCGTCCTGCTCCCGCCACTGGTGAAGCACGGCCTCGTACTCGTCCTCCAGGCGCCACACCTGCTCGCGCATGCCTTGCAGCCGATTCTACGGTAGACACGCATCGGTGGACGTCAGATCTGGGCTGTAGCAACGCGAATGTAGCTGTGTTCCTCGCTTCCACACCAGTTTGCGGTAGTAGCTGCGGCGCACGTGCTGCCGCTGCCGCTCGCGCTTGTCCTCGTCCGAGCCCCAGGCGGACGCGAAGATGAGCGGACTGGTTACACCCTCGACCTCGCTCGGGCTCACCGACATGGCGAACGTATGGGGAACCGATCCAGCTCAACTTCGTCGACGGTTTGACTCACCAAGCAGCGGGTCTGGTCGTCCTGTGCATGCACTTGTGCGTAGCGTGTACACACAGACACAAACACACCGCTACTGTAGGATGTCCAGGCCTCGACGACGCCGAGAGCCGGCCGACACCTTCAACCGCGATGGAAAATGCCTGCTTGTCCAAACCAGTTGGGGCCAACGTGTTCGTGACGCCGTGTTAGCCGAAAACCGGGGCGTCAAGAGATGGATCTCGCCGACTCGGCCTTGACACACGCGAGTCCCACACGCAGGCGACCGCGCAGGAAGAGGAGGAGCAGCAGAGCGTCGACTGGTCGGTCGGTCGGTCACATTGGCGCGTCGGCGTCGGCCACTAGAGGTCCACGCGACGCGAGTGGCGCCAGGGCTCGCATCCCCCTGGTTCTTGGCCCCCACAAAGAACTGTGCAGTGTACACCATTTCCCTGGCTACTTACAAAGTTTTTAGAGCAGTGTGAAAATGAGGTTTTTGGTAAAAAAAAACATAGATTAGGTTTTATGACAAGAAACGTCCATTTTTCCCATCACAACCAGATTTGCTTATCTCCTGTTCATACCAAAGTGAAAGCACCGTCACTTTCCAAGCACCATATCCTCACCGTGCTCAGCTGCAAAGCACGCTTTTATACAATGGCGCTCCATGCGCCAAACCAAGCGCTGAGTGATCGCTGGATAGCTCACCGCTACTGCCTATTTCATCAGTGCAAGGCGGTGAGCTGTAAAGGTGTCATAGTCACCCCGAACCAGGAATCTGTCCTCTTTGACAGCCATGAAGTGGCGCGTCTTGACCTTTAGAACATTTCAGCACCCCTCAATAGGATTTAGCATTGGACTGTACGGCCCCAAGCGCAACACGACCGACTTGCTGCCGTTCATGATGCCGTCGGACGCGAGGATGTCGCGCGCCAGGTCCTCGACGCCGCTATGGGCAGGCGCGTTGTCCGTGACAATGACGATCTTGTTCGACGACTGTAGCTCACGATACTCAGTAGAGCGCAGAGCGGCCACAAAGAGGTCAGCGATGAAGCGCGCGTTCTCTTCCTTCTTGATGGACCCTTCATGGGTCCGGAGAAGCACGAGTTCCGAGCCTGACGAACTACCGCCCTGTACATGTAGATTTTGACCTTGAGACGACGGGAGCTCGACGACAGCATACTCACCGACGCGCGAATACCCCTCCGTGCGCGACAGGATGAGATTGAAGTTGGTCTCATCTTGATACACCATCATGTCGCCGCAGGCGATGTGCTCGTTCAGCTTGACCACGAAGGTCTCCCGCTTTTCCTTGTTTGTCGTAGTGTTCATGGTAGCCTTCTGGATCCGCAGCTTCTTGATGCTATACAGCATGCCCTGTAGCGCGCGATGGATCGACGACTTGCTCACGATGACGTCCATGTCGCCTCTCAGGCGATCGCACATGTCAATCAGCGTCATCCGGCAGTCCTCGTCAAGATACTCCTCCAGCTTGCACATAACGTCCACCGTCATTTTGACGCAGGACTGCCGGACACCACTGCGCTGCTTCAGCGGAGCACCGTCGCTTATGATCGCGCGGCGGACAGTAGCGTTGAGCAGGTCGTTGTGAATGGCAGCGAGACGCCAACCCCCATTATCGCGGAAGACACGAACAACACGCTGCTTGGCGACCTCGCTGTCATGAGTCGTCATCTTGGTAGGGACGTGAGGGGTTGTCGGCATTGCACTTGTCGATGATTTTTCCGAAATGAAACCGATGGACTATCATACGACTGCCTTTGTGGAGAAATGATTCCCATTCGTTGCCTTTTGCCTCGTCAACCATTCATTTGATGTGCGGTTGGTGGCTGCAGCGTGCAGTGAAAATCGCGCGCGAAAATGCGGTTATTTCGCGCCATTTTATCTTTTCGTTTTGGCTGGAAACTGTGATGGGCATTTTCTGTGGGT
Organism: Phytopythium sindhum; assembly: GCA_023334395.1. Classification (NCBI taxonomy): domain Eukaryota; phylum Oomycota; class Peronosporomycetes; order Pythiales; family Pythiaceae; genus Phytopythium; species Phytopythium sindhum. The sequence goes on along the minus strand of JAASGW010000429.1, from coordinate 19,457 downwards.
TTGGGAAATGGCTTTTTTGGTCACCTCTTGCACTGTCTCTTTTAAGGCTCCCATCCTCTTTTCACATTGCTTTAAAAACTTTGCAAGTAGCCAGGAAAATAATGTACTGCACTGGGTAGGGATCAGCATCAGACGGGCGGCTCTGTTGTGATCTCCGCCTGTTTGCCTCGATTCAGTTGACAGCCAATCTGATTCGTCCCAATCAATCTGATTCTGTGAATTGAGACCGGTCTTGTATTCTTGAGTCTAATCTGATAACGGCACGGAGAGGGCCTTCTATTTAGTGCCAGTACACTGATCAGCTGTTTATTTACAAGGCTTGGAGATTTCTTTAATTCAAATCAAATTAATCAAAATGCTAATATCGTAACTGATGACCAATCATAATCGAGTAAATTGGCAACACTGGACAAATGCCCAGAACAATGCTGATCACCTGAATCACCATGTTTGGAGTCCGACTTCTCGCCCTTCACGATCTCCTGCATGATCTCGACCGCCCGCGACGCCTTTTCCTTCCCTGCGTCCTCCTCAGTGTACCCGCGCTCGGTGTGTAAGCCAGCGACAGCGACAGTAGAAGACCAATGGGCCGCTCTAGCGCTGTGGACGATGACAACACGGTAGTGCGCAGCGGCGGCGACGAGAGCCCGGAGCTCGTATTCCCGTCGTCTCGAGGGTCATTGGACGAGGACAAGAAGGAGCGCCAGCGAATGCACGTGCGGCGCAGCTACTACCGCAAACTGGTGCGTCTCCATGAGCCCCATTCAGGGCCAAACGTGTCGACCCTAACGCTTCTGTGGACGTTTAGAACCGCATGCAGGGCATGCGGGACGAGATCCGGCGGCTGGAGGAGCGGTACGAGCAGGTCCTGCGCGCGAGAGAGCGCCGCAACGCCCAAGAGCCCGTGGCAAGCGTCCTGGAGTCTCTGTCGACGCCCCGCGAGACGATCGCCAACTTGTACCGGCACCTGGCGACGCTCAAGGACAAGCTGCGCCAGGAGAACGCGCAGCTGGAGGAGCTGCTGAATGCCTACTCGCGGTTCGCGCGGTCGGTGGAGCGCTTCCAGTTCGAAGAAAACGAGGACGCGCAGCAGCCGATGGATGTCGGCTCGGTGGATGAGGATGTGGATTTGCGTCCCTTAACCGTCGAGGAGTGCCACGCGCTGGCGCGCGAATCGTACCAGGAGATCACGCGCTTCATCAAGAGCCACGCCTACGTTTCGTCCGGGCAGCAGGTGTTTGGCTGGCGCGATCGGCGGCAACTCGTGGACGACCAAGTGCGCTTCATCATCACCAAGTCGTTCCGTGGGCGCGACGCCGAGGCGCTGACGGAACGCGCGTGGCGGCTGACGACCACTCCGCAGGGCATCCAGGAACTGTACTCGTCCACGATGAACATGGCGCTGCGGCGCATGCAGGTCGTGGATGCCGACAACGTGGTCATCTACCGCACCATATCCAACCCAACGGGTACGCTGCGAGTCAAATCGCTGTTCTTGGCGTCGCGGTTCCGCGTCGGCTCGGGCTACATCCTGCTCTACCGGTCGATCGACAAGGACCGGATCGTGACGCCCGCCGACGCGCTCGCCGACTCGTTCCGTAAGGAGACGTGGCTCGAAATGTTCACATGGTAAGTGTTGATTTATCTGGAGCCCATAGTTGTGATCCACGCGCTAACCAACGTCACCGGCTTGTCTCTCACCGTTACCGACAGGAACATGCTCGAGCACGTGGGCGAGGAAGGAGCAGACTGCCGGTCGAGCTGCGGGGGCATCGTGCCGAGTACGACAGCCGCAAGCCCGGGCGTGTGGATGCTCGAGGTGCTGCTGCTCGCTGTTCGTTGGGAATCCAAGGTCGTTGGCCCCATGTTTTCGCTCAAAGGGTAGATGATGCGTGCCTGTGCTCGCTGGAGCACCGGATATCAAGTGCTCGAAGCGCCTTGGCGACATTGCAGGAGCATACGTCCACGATCAGGCGCCAAATTCAGTTGTGGACTGGTGATTGCGCCAGGTGAGCTGCTCATTCACGTGTCCGACGAATGGTTGCACGATGTTGAACGGGTCGCGGGTGTCAAGCCAGTGTTTGCGCTAGACTCGGACGACCTTCACGAGGGTCGTACTCGCCGCCAGGACTGGTGGCAACTTCTGGATTTACTCGGCGTCGTACACTCCGCCCTCAAGCCAGCGCCATTCGCAATGACCGAGCTCGCAATGCTGTTCTCTCATGGCATTGGCCACTGCAAAGACGTGTGGCAGCCCGTGATGACCCGAATTCAGACGGAGGTGGCACCACAGGCGGTCAAGTGTGCGACCTTCAGCTTCTCTTTCCACAGCGACCAGAGCGATGCGTCGGCCAAGCCGGTGTCCGTGTCCGACGACCCAAAGAACCCTCGGTTCTATCACCCAGCCGCCACGAATGAGCTGTTGGTTGAGACCGTCATGACGCAGGTCAAGCGCCTCCGAGCGTCGAGTCCGACTCGCCCGATCGTCGGCGTCGGCCATTCCATGGGTGCAATTGCGCTTTGGCTGACTGAGCTTGCGCACCCTGGCACATTCCCGCGCCTCGTGTTGTTTGAGCCCGTGTACAACTCCACTGGGCCCACAAGAGAGGCCGCCACGTCGTTTCTGGTCTCTGCAACGCTAAAGAGACGCAGTACGTGGCTGTCACGTGACGCTGCGCTGGCGTACCTCCAGGCTTTGCAGACTTACTCGCGGTGGCACTCGGAGGCGCTGGCGGCGTACATCTATGGCAGCGGACTGGTGGAGAACGAGGCAGATGGGAGTATCTCGCTGGCGCTCAGCCCGGCTATGGAGGTGGCCTTTCGTTGCTGCAACTCCGTTGTGTGCACGCCTGAACAGCTTGCCGCGCCGCGCTGCCGCATTAGAGTGCATGGAGTGGAGCACTCCAAGGTGTTCATGCGCGCGACGTTCGAGGAGCTAAGCCGCAAGCGGCCAGAGATCTACGCTGTGGCGCCCATGATCCCCCAGTCCTCGCACATGGTTAACGTTGAGAATCCACCGGCGGTTGCGACCCGGATCGTGGAGGAGATCGACGCATTGGGAGCTGAAAAGGAACATCGCAGCGTGACTCTGATGGTTGCGATGCCGCCTTTAAGCCCACGTGAAGATCGTAGATACGGGAAGAAGGACGATGACAGTTTGAAAGCAAATGTACCACATTTTATCCCTTACACGTCCTTATATGGCCATCATTGACGGAGTGATCCTTCTCCATGCTGTGGACATCCGAAGGCGCCAAGCATAAGTGGCCGGCACGCGTTCTTGCCGACTGGTTGTTGATTGCACCAGACTAATGTGGACGTTCTTACATCCAGACGAGCAACAGTACGTCTCCTAGTAGCGCCATCTCAAGTCCACTCGTCCATGCCGGGGCTTGCGCAACGATCGCGCAACCAAAAATGAACGAATGCAATGCATCAAGATGACTCCCATTGAGCTCGTCGCGCAATGCTTTGGCAAACACAAGCCACTTCCAAACTCCCGTTCGAATCAACAAGTTCCTGCTCCTCTGCCACCTTTCTATCGAGACCAACACGATGTCCGAGCTCGCGATCCTGTTCTCTCACGGCATCAGTCACTGCAAAGAGGTCTGGATGCCAGTGATCAAGCGCGTCCAATATGAGGTTGATTCGCGCGCGGTCAAGTGCGCGAGCTTCAGCTTCCACTTCCGCGGTGAGCGGGCTGACCTCAACGCTGCGCCCGTGGCCGTGTCGGACGACCCCGAGGACCCGCGGCTGTACCACCCGGCGGCTTCCGACTACGCCAAGTTGGTGGAGAGCGTCATGATGAATGTCAACCGCCTCCGAGAGGCCAATTCGACTCGCTCGATCATTGGCGTTGGGCACTCCATGGGTGCGGTCTCGCTTTGGCTCACGGAGATCGCGCACCCTGGCACATTTGCACGCCTTGTGCTGTTCGAACCGGTGTACAGCTTCTCCGGACCAATTCGTGAGGCCATCACGTCGTTCTTGGTCACCTCGACGCTCCAGCAGCGCAGCACGTGGCCGTCGCGTGCCGACGCACTGGCCTACCTCAAGACCACACAGGTCTTTTCCAAGTGGCACCCCGAGGCACTTGAGGCGTTCGCCAACGGCAGCGGACTGACGGACAACGACGATGGAAGTGTCTCGCTCTCGCTGAGCCCAGCGATGGAGGCTGCCTTCCTGTGTTTCGACCCAGTGTCGTTCACGCCGGAGGAGCTCGCGACGCCGCGCTGCCACATCAGTTTCCACGGGATGAAGCGCTCCAAAATGTTCATGCGCAAGACGTTCGAGGAGTTGAGTCGCAAGTGGCCCGCGATCTACTCGGTGGCGCCCATGATCCCGCACGCCTCGCACTTGGTGAACGTCGAAGACCCAGCGCAGGTGGCGATGCGGGTCGTTGAGGAGCTCGAAGAGTTCGAAAACGCTCAAGAGGAACAACGCCGCAAGAAGCCGGAGATGACGATGGCGCGACTTTAAACTCCTTTGCAGTCGTAGGTGCGAGAGTTGGTTCAGTGGATGCAACAGGATCAAGTTGAGAGGAACGACAACGCACTAAGCTGACTTGAACACGAAGAGGATTATTCATGTCGGCTGAAATGGAAAATATCCACATTGCAGTGTGTATCAAAGGTAATCGTTGTCAACCACCGCCAAACTGAGTTGTTGGGCGGTTCTAGAGCGGCAGATAGCCGTTGACAGCTATACAGTGACAGTGTCCTTGATCTTACTGATCGAAACGTGATTTCCACAAGGAGCTGTCATCAGTTGAAAAACGAGGTGCCAGCCTTTTGGTTGGCCCTACTAGAGTTCTCCTTAAGCGACCGACCGACCGATCAATCTTGATTGTTTGAGATGCACGTCTATCCATCGATATCCATCGACATGATCAAAGCAGCATACAAAAGTTGCGTCATCCGGTTAGCGAGGCAATTGTCTGTTTGCGCCATGCTCCCGCTACAAGCGGGCTTTATCCTTCTCGTCTGGAATGTTGGCTTCGTGCGCCAGGCATTTGCGATCAATTCCAAACTCTCTACCTAACCAGCAAACCCCAGTTTCCAGCCTCCGATACAACGGCCGCCACGATGTCTGAGCCCGCGATCCTGTTTTCCCATGGTATTGGCCATCACAAGGACGTATGGACGCCTGTCATTAAGCGCATCCAAGATACGTTTGCCCCGCAAACTGTCGACTGCGTGAGCTTCAGCTACCCATTTCATGTCGAGCGGGCCGGTCCAACAGCCGAGCCGGTGTCCTTATCGAACGACCCGACTAACCCACGGCTGCATCACCCGACCGTAGGCGATGCCGAGTTGCTGTGACGCCATCATGACCGGAGTCAAGCGTCTCCGAGCGTCAAATCCGACCCGCCCGATCATTGAGGCCGGCCATTCGATGGGCACAATCGCGCCTTGGATCACGGAGATCACGCACCCCGGCACTTTTGCGCGCCTCGTGCTGTTCGAGCCCATCTCCAACTTCGCCGGGCCAATTCAGTAGGCTGCAACGTCGTTCCTAGTCGCGGTCACTTTGAAGCGACGCAGCTTGTGGCCGTCCCGCGCCGCCGAACTCGCTGACCTATTGAACGCGCGAGGCTTCTCACGATGGCATCCGGAGGCGCTCACGGCGTTCGTCAACGTCAGCGGACTGACCGACAATGACGATAGAGCATCTCACTGGCACTTAGCCTAGCTATGGAGGCGGCATTCATGAGTTACAATCCAGTCGTCTACACCCACGAGCAACTTATTCCACCGCGCTGCCACATCAGTTTCCACGGGGCGAAGCGATCCAACGTGCTCATGCGCAACACTTTTGAGGAGTTAAGCCGCAAGTGTCCTGCGATCCACTCCGTAGCGCCCATGATCCCGCACACCTCGCACGCGGTCAATGTTGAGGACCCAAAGCTAGTTGCGTCTCGTGTCGTAGCAGAAATCCATGAGCTAATTTCACAACACCCGCGCCACCTGCCGACGCAGGCGATAATGTCACGGCTCTGAAGTCACTCCGAGATCATCGGTATGAACGCCAGCTCAATGAAGACCAACGCAACAACCTTACCAGTCACGATAATCATCCATTTGAACAGGAGAATTATTACTTGCAATTTAATCATATCTATTTTCAACTTCTCGTGGTACCTTGGATGAAAATATGCAAGTCTCAGCATTTTTCCAACATCAACGACAAATATTGCATTCATCTGTATCGAACTCTGTACTTGTTGCTGCGCTTACAACACACATTAACACCTCACATCTACTGTGCCTAGGGCAATTTAAGCACGGAGCTGGCGGCTGCCCCAGCTGCCCCAGCTGCCCCAGTTGCCACCCCAGTTGGACCAGTTGGACCAGTTGTTCGAGGAGCTGCCGCTCGACGGCTGCACAGTGCCCGACGTCTCGGACACGTCGTTCTCACCAGTTGAGGCAGAAGAAGGCACAGTAGTGGTCTCCGTCGACGAGGTGTCCTCCGAGGAGCTTGGCACAGTGGTGGTGGTGGTGTCACTATCGCTCTCCGTGCTGTCGTTTGACGTTGTAAAAGTCGAAGTCGACGTACCGCTGCCGCCCTGGAGCGGAATGCAGTCCTCTGATGATCACCCACGACAGCGTTTAGTTTGTGGTTATCGACACTTGTATGAATGAGAACAGAGCAAAATACTTACTGTACACCTGCCACACGGTCTTGCCGCTGACACCCTGGAACGCGAGCCAGTAGAAGCGCATCTCCTTGCAGCCCGAGCTCTCGCACTGCGAGTAGTCAACCGGAAAGACCGACTTCACGTCCTGGTCCTCGCCTCCGTACTTGGAGTAACAGTCGTCCTCGTGGAGCACCATCGTGTTGTCCAGCCAGATCTCGCACGGTCCCTGGTCACATAGGCATCAATAAAAACGTCAGGAACTGGTCGACATTGGAGAGGCCAAAGACAAAAATGCATACCACGTGGACAATGCCGCGCGAGAAGGTGGCCTTGCCGTCCGTCGGAACAGGCTGCGCCTCGCCGTTCGGGTTGGTGAAGCCGCAGTCGGCGCCGTAGGTAGACGTGTCGTCCAGCAGCGACCGGATCTGGCTCACGCCCTTCTCAGATGCGAGGGACTTGTATGTGTCCACGCTCTGCTGTGTGTTACCGTTCCAGTCGCTGCTCTCCCACTGCGGGTCGATCTGGACAATCCAGGCGGAGTTGGCCGACCCGGAGAACTGGGATTCGGGAACGAGCATGTAGCCGTGACCGTTGACACGGGGAACGAGGGCAGCGGCGGCGGAGGCAGCAACGATTGACGAGCGGATCGAGACCATGGTGGCTGGAAGGATGGTCTTAATTCGGGTGGTGGGTCGGTCGATCTGGGCTCGGCAGCAGAAAAATAAAAGTGAGACCGAACCACCAAAGCGTTCGGGCAGCGGGACGGAGCTTTTGCCGTCTGCACAGCGCCAGTGATGGACAACCCACAACGGACGAACATGACATCGAAAGTATTTACGACCTCCATGTACTTTACTCGCGAAAAGGTGTTTCATAATGTAAAGGAAGGTTTTTGGGCCATGTGAAATGCCGATCGAACAGCTGGACGGGAATAACGATCCCATCCGATTTTGCATTTTGACTTATCATGTTTTACTTGATATTTTAATTAAAATTAGTGATTTTCACGAATTTTATTGATCAAATTATCACCGCGTAGTTATATAATTATTTAAATCAGTACGTTAACGTAGTATTAATGAAATTATTTTGGATGCAATTCACAGCTTTAGAGTGGAATGCGTTGAAGTTCGCCAGATATTCATAATCCGCCTTTTACGCAGCTCACCGAACGCCTTGGTAAGCATTATAAATAAAGATGGGATCTGTACGGTAGCACAGGATTGAGAATTGTAAGATAACCAGTCATGCTTTGAAACGTCACATTTTCCATGTGGCTTTCCGCCCTCCATGCATGAACGGGCACACTACACTGCCCATCAGTTTTGTCACCTTGCGTATGAATGCCACATCGTCGCTGATCGTCGAGCGGATAACGCTGAATAATCAAGCTGGTCATCAGCAGTGTATAAGTTTAGGCGTACGCTTTTTTCGATCGCAATCGACTAGGGTCTGGTGCTTCAAGTAACTTGCGAAAAAACTGTGGTGTGGCTGAAGAAAATGCATTCCGCTACACCATGAGCTCGGGTGGTAAGCACGCTCTGCCACAAGCCGTCATGCTGCATTCAATTGTTTCGGTGACGTCTGTAAATATAGAAATGAGCTGTCTAATGACAGCGTCAAAGGAAAGGTGAAGTTTGTTTGAATTGCTCGGCATACCCCTTCAAACAGAAATTTGACACTCGATCGATTGCATTTGGAATTTAGAACGAAATGCGACCCAGAGTGTAAACGACTTCACACATAATTCCATTACTGCCAATCCACGATCGGAGACGAACTGGAAGACGCATCAAACAACAACGCTTGACGTCGAAAGCCAGCAACACAAGTCACGACATCACCATCAAGACAATCTAGTGTTTCAGGTGGCGACGACCGAAGCCGCCGCTCCACCTGCCGCCGTTGCCGCCGTTACCCCCGTTGCCGCCCATGCCGCCACCGTTGCCGCCACCGAAGCTGCCGCTCGTTGGGGCGGTGCCGCTGCTGGCCGTAGTAGCAGATCCACTCGTAGTAGCGGTCGTCGTGGAAGATCCGGTGGTCGTGGCCGATACCGTCGACGAGTCCGTGGTGGTAGAGGCCGTCGTTGTGGACGGCGATTCGGTGGACGCCGTCGTCGTGTCCGCCTCCGACTCGGTGGAAGAGTCCGTCGTCGTGCTGGACGTCGTGGCCGTGGACGTCGTGGCCGTAGACGTCGTGGCCGTAGACGTCGTGGCCGTAGACGTCGTGGCCGTAGACGTCGTCGAGGACGAGCTCGAACCAGTCAGAGGGATGCAGTCCTCTGCATTATCGCGAGGTACACAGCATCAAGCGTTAGTCAACGAATGACAGTTGATCGCGATCTTCAGCGACCGAAACACTTACTGTAGACCTGCCACACGGTCTCATCGTCGACGCCTTGGAACGCCAGCCAGTAGAAGCGCATCTCACTGCAGCCACCCGAGTCGCACTGCGAGTAGTCCACCGGGAAGACCGACTTGACGTCGACATCTTCGTTGCCGTAGGTGGAGTAGCAGTCGTCTTCGTGGAAGACCATGGTGTCGTCGAGCCAGATCTCGCATGGGCCCTGTTGCCAATACAGGGAAAGCAGTCATTAGGCACTCTTCAGATAGAAGTCGAATCGCAATGTTGTAGTCAATGTACCACGTGCTGTATGGCGCGCGAGAAGGTAGCCGTGCTGTCTGTCGGGATATCCTGAGCCGTACCGTCCGGGTTGGAGTACCCGCAGTCGGCGCCATAGATGGAGGTGTCGTCCAGTAGCGAGCGGATGTCACTGACGCCGTTCTCGGCAGCCAGCGACACGTACGTGTCGACACTCTCCTGCGAGTTGCCGTTCCAGCTGTCGCTGGACCACTGGGGTTCGATCTGCACGATCCACGCCGAGTTGGCGGATCCGTCGAACTGCGTTTCAGGGATCAGCATGTAGCCGTGGGCGTTGGCGCGCGAGATGCACGCGACCATGGCGATTGACGCCGCAATGATGCTAGCGCTGGCGGAGACCATGGGGATTGGAGTGGGTGTCGAAGATGCTCAAACGCTGGAGTGCAGAGGATGGTGAATCGAGAAGTGAGGTGAGAGATCGCTTTCACGCACCGCACTACTCGCTCTCAAGCGAAGTTGTCCTCGCCAGACTACCGGCAAAGATCAAGCGATCTGCTAAGAGCCCGTACGTGCGGGCCATTGCATCGTACCCTCTGTGATTAACTGCATACGACGAGCGTTGCTCGCTGGTCTCTTGGTGAGGCGAACACGATACCACAGAGTACACGCTCAAGCGCTGCAACGAGGTCAACCGATCACGCCGATCACTCATGTATAAGCTCGCCTGGTAACCAAGTTCTTGCCCGATCAAAACGTTCGTTGCTTGCCCATGGTTGATAGGGAATGAATTTCGAGCAGGCTCGCAAAATAATGGTTATTCCGACAGACGGACTCTTGACCGATCAATCTCATGGTGGACCGACCTGTTTTGTTTCCCATCAAGAGTCCGTGATGGGTACTATCCGGTTGCTACGTCAGTAAGTAGAGTAGTGCAAGACAAGTGCACGTGGCTTTGTATTTTTGGTGGTTGTCAGCTGGAATTTTGCGTAAAAGCACGCCAACGGGTCGAGGCATTATGATCGTGGTGAGTGAGCTTCAATTTTGCGCTAACCTCAATTTTGCTTCAATAAATTGTAAGTAGTACAGTAAAATCCATTTATAAACAAATATTAAAATTTGACAGTATTTATTCAAAATAATCCATTTTACTTTTTGCGAATCCGTTGAGCTCTAAACGTTGTTAATTTCACAACGATTAGGGATTTGACTAAAAAAAAATTCTTAATTTGCAGATTAGTTTCTTGAAATTCAAAACGATCGAAAATAATTTATCGTGTGCTGCAATGCCTAAAAAACTGTAGCTCTGTCGCGTTACTCCGTCACGAGGCTCTCAGCGACTCATTCATCGGTTTTCGGTAGAAGGCATGTCATTTCAAAGGTCAACGCCTTCGTTATGTATTTTAAACGTACATGGCAGCGAGATTGCTGGCTGCACCCAGTTATAGTTCAGTAGTTCGATAGTTAGAGCGATTATCTTCGCGACCTCAGCCTACACGAGTCCCTAGTAAATGTTCATGGTGAAGAGGCTGGTTTTCAAGCATCTATGCTGGAGCGACGCAGGCGCAAGTGCCTATTTTTTTTTAGTAAATATCGACGCTCTGTCCCTCATAGTGCGAGGCTCATCCTGGTCCTGCGCGCTTTTATAAACTTTTGAAACGACAATCACTCACGTAATGAAAAATACCCTCCGAAAAACGTACCTCTGTTCACTTAGTCAAGGTTTTAGAATCTATAACCCAATGCAAAACAACTTATATGTCACCGTTTATTAAAACTCGACGTATCGCACCATCCCACTGATACTGTAAACCCAGTACTTCAAGAACAAACTATTGAGCTACTGCTTTGTCATTCCATAAAGGTTGGGGACTGGAATTATGCTCGAGACTAAGCTATCTATACAAGATTTCTGAATTTTGAAAAAAGAGCGAAAATCTAAAATATGGAAAAAAAATCACCCTGTAAATAAAAAGGTAGGTATTGGGTGCTACAAAAGCTAAGACGGTTTGGCAGCATAAACGCAATAAAAACAAAATATTATTTTACTTCATATAAAAGCCCCTTCCAAGATACCTTTACTCAACTCAAGACACATTCTTATTTATGATTTCAAAAAAAATCAAAACATGCCCGGCCAAAAAATCCTAAGCTCTCAGCGATTTATCGCTGAGAATGCCACCTAAATTTACCAAATAACTCCAAACACGGTACAGTAATAGGTTTTCAAAGCACGCTATTTTATTGGTTCTCATTGAGATCGCAATGTTCTCACATCTACACGAAGGCGATATGCTGTCATATTGACTCGCCAGTCACAAAGACAAACGACGCACTACCACGAGGACTGTCTCCGCTCTAAGAACTGCTAGCCTACGACACGATGTGGATGTCGCTCTCCGAGTACTGACATAGCGGGTCCTTGATGCCGGCGCCGAGCTCGGTCGGCTCGCCATCCTCGTTGCCCTCCGACCAGGCGCACACATCGTAGTCGTCGCTGTCCGACTTGATGTAGATGTTGCTCAGCACGGCCTCGTCGCCGTAGTTCTCGTTCACCGTCACGATGCTCTTGTCCGGGTTCACGGCGTACACATTCGACACGTACACGAAGCGCTGGCGGTCGCCGCAGGTACCGCACGAGCGGTAAAGCTTGCCGAACGTGTCAGCGTAGAAACCGTCGATCTTGACCGTGCCGTAACCGTTGTGCTGGATCACCTTGTCGTCGGCGTTCTTGGCGCCGCCGCCCGTGACCGTCGAGATACTGTCAGCCGAGCCACCCTTGATGCTTAGCGCGTCCTCACACACATCCTCCCACCAGACGTTCTCAATCGTGCAGTCGTGGTCGTCACAGTGCACGCCCTCCATCTGGTTGACACCAATGATGGCATTCTTCAGCGTAGCTCCAGCCTCCAGCGAGAACACAGCCGTCGACGTGCCACTCTCCGTCTGGCCCTCGCACGTGATGTCCGAGCGGTCGTACGTCTTCATGCCACCATCGAAGGTCTCGCCCGCAGCAATGACGTACACCTCGCTGTACTGAATAGTGCCCTGGCTCGTAGGCCACGTGCCGTCAGGAACCGACGACGAGGACGAGGACGTTGTGGTCGACGTCGTCGAACTTGTCGAGTTGGACGACGAAGTCGTGGGGCTGGTAGACGCCATGCTCGAGGCCGACGAGTTCGAGGCGGCCGTCATCGCGGTAGGCTCAGGTGTCGACTCCGACTCGGAGCTCTTGTCGTCGCTGTCATCATCATCGTCGTCGTCGTCCTTGCTCGACGAGGCGGGAGCATCCGTAGTCTCGCTGCTCTCTTCGCTGGACGTCGAAGGAGCGTCCGTGGTCGTCGTGTCAGCCTCCGACTCGGTCGACGACGTGGTGGTCGAGGTAGACGACGTCGAGGTAGACGATGTCGAAGTGGACGACGTCGAAGTGCCGCTACCTCCAGTAAGGGGAATGCAGTCCTCTGCGAATGGGTTACAGCAGGAACAAATGGTCAGACATTTGCCCGACATATTTGCCATCGAAGCATGACAACAACTTACTGTAGACCTGCCACACGGTCTCATCATCGACGCCCTGGAACGCCAACCAGTAGAAACGCATCTCGCTGCATCCGACCGAGTCGCACTGCGAGTAATCCACCGGGAAGACCGACTTGACGTCGACATCTTCGTTGCCGTAGGTGGAGTAGCAGTCGTCTTCGTGGAAGACCATGGTGTCGTCGAGCCAGATCTCGCACGGACCCTATCATCATTTCAGAACAGCATTATTATAGACTAACTTCAAGCGCAGCCACGTCTAGACGAGCACTCAACGTACCACGTGCTGGATGGCGCGCGAGAACGTGGCAGTGCTCGTGCTCGGAATGGGCTGCGCCGTGCCGTCCGGGTTGGAGTACCCGCAGTCGGCGCCATAGATGGAGGTGTCGTCCAGCAACGAACGGATGTCCGTGACACCCTTCTCCGCAGCGAGCGACACGTAAGTGTCGACGCTGTCCTGCGAGTTGCCGTTCCAGCTGTCGCTCTCCCACTGGGGGTCGATCTGGACGATCCACGAAGACGTCGCGCTGCCTTCAAACTGCGTCTCAGGGATCAGCATGTAGCCGTGGGCGTTGACGCGGGTGACGCACGCGCTCACAGCGAGCGTGGCCGAGATGAGGGAAGTACGAGTGGACACCATGGTGCTTGCTCGACTAACTTGGCTTGGCTTGACTTTCAACAGGGAATGCGAGTTTGGAAGGTTGATGCTCGCTGCAGTGTAAAAGGAGAAGTGAGGAGTGACGTGGACGTCGGAATCGATCCGAATATTCAGAGGATCGAAGAAGCGAAGGTGGACTCTGCGTAGAGACCACGTGCTGATGCACTTGCTCTTGGTGGTCTCACTCGATGTTGGCACACTGAAGTGCAGTGGTATGTGACCGATCGGTTCTTGGCGGCGAAGTGGATGCGCGTTGCTGGATGAAGCGGCGCTCCAGACAAACAGACGGTCGCTCTTTCCCTATCTGGACGATTTATTTTAATCCGATCCGTTTTTCTGTATGCGGTCACCACTGCTTCACGTCTAAAATGCTGTCTAAAACTGAGCGGAGATGGCCTTAACTAAATTATGGCTTGGAATTAGTGGGAAGTATCCGCACTATCGTTTTTATAGCAGACGTGCATGTTTTGAGAAAGCAAGCAACGAAACGTAGGCACCAGGATGAAAATCGCACTCTCACGCTGCAGCACAGTACAAAAAATCGATAAGGCGCGACTAACCAATTTTGATTGTTTGTCGGATTTAATCCCACTTACACTGGAATGAATTTAGTCGACATGCGGATTGATAGAGAATAATGAAAGCCAGTGATTTCGACTATTTCGAGTAATAAGCGGGCTTCCGGTTAATTTTACAGCGCGGTGGCCGAGGATCGAAAATGCACGTCATTTGGCCCTGCTTCTTTGCATCTTCTTGCGGTATCGGTACTATACCGATGTATTAGTCTTGACCTATGGTAGAGTGGAATGGGACGTTCCTAAAGGCTCCGGACGGCACGCTTCCTGACCGTCAGATGGAAGGATGTAGAGACTTCCAATTGCGTCATCCAATGGATCTCATTCGGTCCTCAGACGACCTCCCATGCACATTTGCACGTCGAAGTACTATAGTTTTGTATTCCAACCGCGACCGTCGCCCGCATATGGCTCCGACGCACAGCGCCTAGCTGTGAGCGGTGGCCCTTCGACAATATCAGTGTATAGAGAGTTAAGTTTCGCCCACCTTCATTTCAGCAAGCCTGAGGCAAAGGCCGAGTATTGCGGACAGATCAGTGGGCGACCTCTCCTAGATGAAAACATCGTGGAGGCATGAGTGAAGGATCAGCATAGTGGGTCGCGTCCATTACTGTGAAGTGCGCACGGTCACCTGTTCAGACGCCCCTTCGTGACGACGGACGACCAAATCATCACTTGGTGCCCCAAGATACGTCAAGAGCTGTCGGGCTCTCCTTGGCCAGCATAACGTGCGCCTTATGTTTTTGTGGATGTTTATCCGGTATTTTACATTCCGGACATTCGGATTCCCTTCTCAGATGCGGATCACCTTTACCGATTGGCTCACGTGAATCGCGTACCGTTTAAATGGTACGATACCAGGATGTGTGACGTGTGATCGGACAGTTCACATATCACACACCTGGTTCAGAACGGAGCTTGTCAGCATTCCTTCAAGGCAACCAACCGAAAAGCCCCACTTCAATCGCATCGGGATTGTATTCACGCACTGTTTCGCATATCTGCGCACATACTACATTGAAACCGTTCAACAACAGTCTGCTGCGCTGCTCTGCAGCTGATGCGTTGCTACGGTGTTGCCACGAAATCCACAGCAAACGGCGCTACCCGAAGCTGTTTAGTGCTTGAGCTTGCGTCCGAATCCGCCGCTCCAGCCTCCATCCTTGCCGCCGTTGTATTCGCCGTTGTTACCGCCCTGGAAGCTGCCGCCGTTATTACCGTTCTGGAAGCTTCCTCCATCGCTGCCTCCGTGGAAACTGCTGCCGCTCGGCGTGTTGCTTGTGCTGTCGGTCGTTGATGGTGAGGAAGTCGAGTAGTCGTCACCACTGTTCGAAGCTCCGTAGGCTCCAGTCGACGGAGATTCAGTCGATGGAGTGGTTGCGTCGTCGTCGTCGTCGTTGTCGTCACTGCTGGTGGACGTAGTAGCCGTGTCCTCGCTCTCAGTCGACGGGGCTTCAGTGGACGTAGTGGTCGCCATGCTACTAGTCGACGCAGTGTCCGCGTCTGACTCCGTTGATGATTCCTTCTCCGCGGTTGTAGACGTTGAGGTCGTGCTCCCACTTGAGGAGGTCGTGTCATCGTCGGATGAACTCGTCGTGGTCGTCGAGCTCGAGCTCCCGTCTTCAAGTGGAATGCAGTCCTCTGTTCAAAGGTGCATAACGAGTTCGGTCAGTGCCCAGAGCATTATGGTATCTGCAGCTTTACAGTAAGCAAGGGAAGAAACGTACTGTAGACCTGCCACACGGTCTCGTCATCGACGCCCTGGAACGCCAACCAGTAGAAACGCATCTCGCTGCATCCGATCGAGTCGCACTGCGAGTAGTCCACCGGGAAGACCGAGTTGTCGTCCTTGTCTTCGCCACCGTAGGTGGAGTAGCAGTCGTCTTCGTGGAAGACCATGGCGTCGTCGAGCCAGATCTCACACGGGCTCTAATGAAAACACATCAAGACGATGTCAGTACTGGTGAACCAGAACAACATGTAATTGGAGCATAAGCATACGTACCACGTGCTGGATGGCGCGCGAAAAGGTAGCCGTGCTGTCCGTTGGAATGGGCTGCGTCGTGCCGTCCGGGTCCGTGTAGCCACAGTCGGCGCCGTAGATGGTTATGTCGTCCAGCAGCGAACGGATATCTGTTACGCCTTTCTCGGCTGCGAGGGTCTTGTATGTCTCAACGCTCTGGTTGGTGTTGCCATTCCAGTCGTCGCTCGACCACTGAGGGTCGATCTGCACAATCCACGAGGCGTCGCCGAGCCCGTGAACTGCGACTCGGGGATGAGGATGTAACCATGGGCGTTCACGCGCGCGACGCGGGCAGCAAGGGCAAGCGCCGGCACAATCAGGGAAGAAGACGTCGAGACCATGGCTGGCGATCGATTCAAGGTCCAATCGCGGTTTAGTCGATGATCTGTCGGCGCGGGGGTAGAATCGAGAATGAACCAGTGATCGTTTGCTAACCTCGACTGACGCTGGACAAATTCTTATAGGTCATCAACTGGGCTTGCATGAGACGGACAGGACAAGATCACGGCGGGTAGCCACTTGCGGCGCCCGTGCCATTGGATCGGAAGTGAAGCAGCTCGTCGCCAGGCGTTGTTGTTGCAGCAATGTTGCCTTGCATAATATCCTTCGACAATTCATGATTAATTATATATAATTACTAATTAGAACAGTTTTACATAAATTAACTGTGTAATTAGATTCTATAGATTATATTATTTTGTACGAACTTATTTCAGTCGCGATCGGCACGCGCCTTCTGTTTTCCACGAATGAACGTGAAGCCCGGCTCAGCCCATTGCTTGATCGACTCGAATTTCCAAACCGATCTTGGACCCCAACGTGTGCGATTTGTTTTGATCAGGTGGAAATATTTCATGCTCCAGCTAGCACAGCGTTCCGTCCTAGGCGCACGCGTGCGCTTCTGCTCGCATCAATGCGCTTCCTGTGCTCTTCAAATCGGTATGCTTCGGTCGATCGATCGATGACGTGCGACGCCAATTGGGGCGCTTTAATTTGACATATTTTGTCGTATTTCCCAGCGTATCTGTATCCATATCGATGGGTTTAGCTGGATGAAACCACGAACAGCAAGCTTCCAGCGAGCAACGTTCATAACGCACTGTCTTGCTATGCCGACCATTAATATCTGCATGAGTAGCGATAGCACACGCGCACGCCCACATGGCGCGTCAGACATATACAACTGCTCGACGTGAAGCCATCGCTGGCTTGGAGCACATCTACGAGCGCTTGCGGTCACGGGCGGTGCACTTGGACGACGGCGCAGGCGTCTCTGAAGCCTCCGAAGCCGGAGCGCCCGTGGCGGGGACCTCCGTTGTAGGCACGTCAGTGACAGGAGCCTCCGTAGCAGGAGCCTCTGTCGCAAGCGTGTCCGTATCGGGGGTCTCAGTAGTCGGAGACTCAGTCGTAGGAGCGGTCGTGGTCGTCGTGGACGTCGAGTTGGAGCTCGCGCTTGTGCTCACGCCACCCTCAAGCGGGATGCAATCCTCTGTGAGCACAGAGAGTCTCAATCAGATAAACTGTCCATGCAATGATGTTGAACTTCGGCGCTCGCCACTTACTGTAGACCTGCCACACGGTCTCGTCATTGACGCCCTGGAACGCCAACCAGTAGAAACGCATCTCACTGCAGCCACCCGAGTCGCACTGCGAGTAATCCACCGGGAAGACCGACTTGACGTCGACATCTTCGTTGCCGTAGGTGGAGTAGCAGTCGTCCTCATGGAAGACCATGGTGTTGTCGAGCCAGATCTCACACGGACCCTATCGAAACAAAGCACAAGGGTTAGGCTTGTGCACACGTTCGCACCATAACGACAACGAGTTGGGCACGTACCACATGCTGGATGGCGCGCGAAAAGGTAGCCGTGCTGTCCGTTGGAATGGGCTGCGCCGTGCCGTCTGGGTCCGTGTAGCCACAGTCAGCGCCGTAGATGGACGTGTCATCGAGCAGTGAACGGATATCGGTCACTCCCTTCTCGGCCGCGAGCGACACGTACGTGTCCACGCTCTGCTGCGTGTTGCCGTTCCAGTCGTCACTCGCCCACTGGGGGTCGATCTGCACGATCCAAGCCGAGGTGGCCGAGCCGTCGAACTGCGACTCGGGGATCAGCATGTAGCCGTGACCCTGGACGAGCGTAGCGCAGCCGGCGACCGCAACCGTGGCCGCGACAAAGGACGCGTGAGTCGACACCATGATTATAGGCGATAGGATTGGACTAGTGCTGCGGACGGTGCGAAAAGGCGAATGCGACGAGCAAGCAGCGAGGCGCAGACGCAAGGTCGGAGGTGATCATTAGTGGGGCGGATGCCCATCAGGAAGAGGCACCACCTGTCGACTGTAGCTGATCATTAACATATTTTCTATTATATAATTGAATTGTAAAATAAATAAATAGATTAAAATTGGTAGTAGTATTTATATTGTAGGTGATGCAACACGAGTAATTTGACGTATTATTTCGATTATGACAGAATTAATAATTTTGTAGTTACCTGATTAACGCTCTTGGGAACCAGCTGGTGCTAGGAAATGCACGGGTCTGGCTCACCACAATTTGGGATCGAAAGTGCACGCGGTAATACATAATCTAAGCTTAAGCCCTACAGTGGGCTGCAAGTGTTCGGCTCGTTGAGGCAGCCGACGATGGGATGTAAAGGCTGGGGGTCAGCGTCTCGAAGGACTTGCAAAACGTACTTGATTAAAGTATGCTTATTGCGAAGGTTTCCCACCGAGACTTCGCTCATCTGCAAAACAAATGAGCGTGTGGAAGCGGGTATAGTCATCCATTCGTAACTTTATGGAATGGTTACTCGTCAAGGCGGGAAGCGACGCCAAATTGAACAGTTATTACTGTATAAAATGCACCAAGGCTTCCTGTGTACAAAAACTTTGGGCGAGCTTGCCCAGTGTGTGTGGTCATGCCTTGAGGACGGTGCCCGCAACGACTTGGCTCCTGCTACCCAAGTAATAGCCATTTGGATTGAATTCGACCGAGTCTAGAATAGAACGTCGATATCTTCTTCAAGAACTCTTCTTCAACAACAGTACTGTATACTGAAGTCTTCAACTTTATGATTGCAGACCTAGGTATACAACTTGTTCACCTTAAAAATCTTGACACTAGTATCTGGCAGCCAGATCGAGACGACGCGATACGTGTTGTTGAAATGCGGTCCACCTCGTGTTGCATTTCCACGGCGTCCCAGTGGTCAATTTTCAAAGTAAATCGCCGCAAAGTGAAGCACGCTATCTTCGATTTGTAGTTACATGCTAGGCTGCAGTATTAAAGTCCCGACCACAATTATTCGGACATCCCTAAAAATGGCTGTAACTTTTGACCTATCGCGAATTTTGGCGCGCTGTTTGGATATGTTGGTCCAATCAGAGAGCAGAATCTGTTATTATGACTGACATTTGCGCACTCG